>VXBX01006761.1:188027-219320 GCA_013400415.1 Scytalopus superciliaris | reverse complement strand
TTAAAAAAAAAAAAAAAAAAAAGGGCTATTCAGTTTCTCCAAGCCACTCATGAATTTGTAGGCTTTTATACCTCATACCTCAGACCTCACTGTCTGTTTTCAGGGCTGAACTGTCCTAGCACACTTACTCTCCATGTGCAGATACTATTATACCATCTTTGTTATCAGTCTCTATTAATTTTTAGTTTTATTATATCCTCTCTGTGCAAGCTAGTTTAGAACCATACATTTTAGATTGACTGCTGATAGCAGTCAACAACGCTGCAAAGAGAACACAATTGTTTTTATAAATAACAAAATATGTGGTGTGCTCTCTGCTAAATGAAATAGATTTTCAGTTGAGAGCTGATCAGAAAGGAAAGGAAACCATTACATGCTGGAATAACACTTAGAGAATGGCATTATTTATCCTAATGCTTTAGTTCCTTGCTATCACTGTCATTTCTGCATCTTCATTTTTTCGTCTCCCTGCCCCCCTCTCTCTGGTGCAGTTATTTTTGCTTCTGTGATACACAGGATTTCCTTGTCTATCATGGTATTGAGAAAGGGCTTGATTTTTACATGTGAAAGTGAAAAATTAGAAATTGCTTCTGACATCCATGTCAGAATTGTAGGATTTTGAAAGGAAAGATGCAAAGCCACCAACCTCTCTTTGGCTGTCCTCAGGTGACAGAGGATGATGTAGAAGCTTTGGGATGCATGAAGAGGAAGGAAAAGAAAAAAAGAATAAACTTTTGAATGGATGAATATGATTCTGAAGGGCTGGAGGCACATACTAATCAAATCATGACCTTTCTGAAAGGCACCTACAGCAAACTAGAGATGCTGATGCAAACAAAACACAAAAAAGGAAATTTAGTTCATAAGAGCAATTTATGGATTTTGAAATTACACTTGCCTCATATTATAATGAAATGTAAGAATCCCAAAGGTTTTAACAAATTAAAACATCCAGATTGAAGCAGAAATATTTTATGTCACTGTTTTAATTAAAATATCATCAAAGGAAAAATTTTATCAAAATAAACATATTTAAACTCTTTTAAAAATTTCTTTGGAAAATGTAGATGACATTGAAATGTTTTACAGTTTCAACTTTGCCATATTCAACATCTTCAGTAAGAAAGAGCTTCTTGGACAAATTCTGATCAGTTTAACTCAGGAGAATAGGCAAAGATGGGAAAAATTCAAAGGCTTAAAACTGTCCCCTCCCACACAGCCTGACTCATCATGCAGATGCAGGAATCCAAACAGGGTGACATTAATCATCTGTGCCCTGGAATTATGGACCTCACTAGCTGTGGATGTCATGGAGGCAATAAGCTGAGGAATGCATTGCTTAAATTTACAGAGCAGGTGCAAGCATTTACTAAACTTTTCAGAAGGCTAGTCTTGCATCTTAAGATGGGAGTTAATTATGTGATTATTTTTCTAGTTCAGTAACTCAGGAAGTAAGTGACTTACAGTGCCCTCTTAGGCTCTTTAATCTTATTTGAGTGAATTTGTGAAAGGAACTAACATATATCTGCTATCTATGGCTTATTTTGACAGAAGTCAAGCAACAGAGCACCTTCAATTTAAGAGTTTCTCTTCCATGAGAAATTTTGATAGTTTGGCAAATGACTTTACTCTGATGGAGAACCAAATAGGACCTTAGAACAAGATTTCCCTTAAAAAATGCAATGTTAATCCTTCAGACTTATGATATTACTTTAACATTAATAATCAGAATAGCAGACTTGATTAAAAAAAAAAAAGAAATTACTGTAACCATTTTAGTTATATGTTACAAACCCTCAGAAAATCAATTTTAAAATCAAAGCCGCTTTGAGGAGGAAAATCAAAGACAAGTTATTTTAATCAAAATGCTCTTGCAAACTGGAACATTAAAGTCAATACCCGTAATGCTACAAGCCTCTGGTGGTTTTTCTGGTAGTCCCTTTGGGAAACACTTTCAGCTTGGAGAAGCTGACAGTTTTATTCTCTGCCTTCCCAAAATCAGTTGTCTGGTGGCACCAATACTTTTCTCCCTAGGGTGCAGCAGTTTTGTTCGGTGAGGCTATGTGACAAAAATCCCACGGAAACTAAAACCCATATAAAGTGCCATTTATAAAGAAGAGGTTTCTGTACCTGAAATACAAACCAAGGAGCTGTGTCATAACTGGCTTCTATGGACCCTCATTATTTAGTGACTTCAGTCAAACACAAACTTACTTCAACAATCTAAAACTCACAAATGTCACTCTGTGAACAAACAGTGGTGAAAGGCAAGAGGCAGGTGCCTCTTCGTTATGTGGTACCCAACCAACACACAATTTTCCCTGATAGCTTTTGTACCGGTTAAATTTTTATCTGAGCTTTAAAAATAAAATAAATAAGTATATAAATAGTTATGATCTTATTAGTGTCTTGTTTTGTTTTGTTTTCTTGCACATGTGAAATAAAGACTGGGTAAAACTAATTATTTCCAGGGGGAAATACTCGAGACAAATCACATTATTTGCACTTTGTTGTCACTGCAAAGGCGCAAATGGCTGTCATCTTGGGCTGATGAGGTGCTTCTAGGAAAGCGAAACTGCACAGAAAACTGCAATCATTATGCATTTATGAGATGCTTATCTTTAATCATCACAAATAGCCAATCTTTGAATAATGAACGGGGGAGCGTAGAAATAGACATTAAAAAATAAATATCTGCATCTGCAGGGTTATGCAAACATCATTTGATGAATTACCTTGAAAGAGAAAAAAAGGACACATCACTTCACCATCTCAAAACCAAAACAAACAAAAAACAAAAAAAACCCCACCCAAACAAACAAACATAAAAAACCCAACCCTCAAAAAAAAAAATCTCAGCATCAACAAAACAAAGAGGAGAGGAAACTGGCAATAAATGAAGACTAAAGAGATTCTGTAGCAGCTCCACCTGCTTCCATTCATGATGCAGGAACATTAGCAGTCAAATTTAAAGGCAATGAATTTAAGAGAACTTAAATTTGGGAAGAAACAGTGGTAGTAGGTCACATTCCCACCTTTCCTGAAAACCTCTGCACAATCCTCCACAAAAACATCAAGTGGCAGAGGATGTTACTCACAGGAATTGTGGCTTGAGGTCAATCTCAATTAATGACTGAATTTTAATTAATCCACATTGCGCTGCAGTTGCCTCTGTATTTTACGAAAGCCTAATAATGAGGCAGTTTTATCACAGTGAGAAATTAACAGTAGGCTAAATCATAGAACTTTAGAATAGTTTGGGTTGAAGGAACATGGTTCCAAGTCCTCTGCTACTGGCAGAGACACCTTCCACTATACCAGGTTGCTCCAGAGCCCCATCCAACCTGGACTTGAACACATCCCTACCTGTTACAAGTGCCTCAACAACCTCACAGCAAAGAATTTTTTCCATACCTAACCAAAAACTCTTCTTCTAGTTTAAAGCTGTTCTCTCTAGTACTATCACTATCTGCTTGTGTAAAAAGTTGTATTACTAGCATATATATTCCTTTTTATCTGTCTTTGATTCTGGAGCTTGAAGACCATTGCTCCCTAATGTGACTGCAAACCATACCTCTTGAAGAAACTGTACCTGAGAGGTATCTTTGCAAACACTTTCTTTAGTGTTGCATCTTTATTTCATGATCAACTTTAGTCTATAATTTATTGTTTTCAAAATGCACTATGTGTCAAATGGTTTTAATGACTCTATAATAACATAAGAAGCTGTTATGGTTTAGCTTTCTTGGACAGGGGTGCATCTACTTCATGTGCCATATGGGCTGAGATCTGTGGCTACAGTTTTTTTAAAGAAGAAATAGAAGTCACATGTGTGATAAATTAAATTAAGAAAGATAGGTATAAGCTGTGGTGTGCCAGGTCCATGTTTCCATTTTTTTCTTTTTTTTTTTTCTTTTTCTGCAAACAAGATTCTTTGCTTCTCCTTGAGGTATCTGCTATATGAGCATTAAAAGGATCTAATAATAATAATATAAAGCCTTAATGGGAAAAATTTCCAGTTGACAGTTTAATGCAGAGTTGTACCTCATACTTTATTCTGAGCACTTGCAGATTTGAGGATATTTTCTTGGTTTGTGGTAGCTGGATCTGAACTGTATATGCATGTATATGAAGTATATATGCATTAAATAAAAATAAATAATTGCAAAGGTTTTGAATATCTTATTTTTCACTATTGTGGTTATTTAGAAACAAATTTAAAGCTTCATATTTCATATTCAAATTTTTGGTTTATACATTAAAATCTTAAAAAAAAGTCTCATTAAGATCAGATTCCAACTGCTTCTACATCAGGGTTAGCCTTTATCTGATGATTCTAGGAGTGGGATATGGTTTAGATCAGTCTGATTCTCACTTCCTTGCTCTACAAGGAAGAAATTGCATATTTGTTTTAAAAAATTGTATTTATTTCCAAAGATTGAGATGGAAAAGAATTCTATCAAATAATATAATTGTTTTCTTTATCATTACCACAATGGTAATAAAATTTAAACAATGATATTTTTTCATTAATATTTTTTTCTATAAATTTGTTTAGAGTCAAGGTGTCAGGAGAGGTTTAGGTTGTATATTAGAAAACGGTTCTTCACCCAGAGAGTGGCTGGGTGCTGGGACAGACTCCCCACAGAAGTAGTCACAGTACCAAGCCTGTCTGACTTCAAGAAACATTTGGATGATACTCTCAGGAGCATGGTGTGACTCTTGGGGATGGCCCTGTGCAGGGCTAAGGTTGGACCTGGTCCTTGTGAGTCCCTTCCAACTTGGCATATTCTGTGATTCTGTTAAATTTTTCACAGAAGACTAAAGTTGGAAAGTCTGAATAGAAGCAAACAATAGTGTACAAAAATACGAACTCCATTTTGACCAGTGTGACATATTTTTGATACATAGGCACTTTCTCAGTTGCTTTTCTCCAGGGTTAAAGTGATGGATGATGGGAAGAAGATTTCTTGACAGCTTGATAATCTGTCCACAGGGGAAAGGATGTTGTTGGTCATGGTTCAGGTACTGGAAGGACTTTTGACTAGCCAATCATTTGTACATATCTAGAAGGCCAAGGGCTATTTTCCCCCACTACTCACCTTATGAGTCTGAAGCCAGCACTGCCAAGATGCATTCAGACAATGAGACAAAATACTTTATTTGCTACTGGCACAGAGAACTTTCAGCTTAGTGAACACTTACTGTGTTTATATTGTGCTCAATAGACACTTAAGAGATTTATGTAGACACTGCCAGTACTATTGAAACTACTAGCACAGCTCCAGATTTCACTGTTCTCTCCTGCATCCTTCACCATTACAGTGCTACCGTAGGCTGCACCAAAGCTGCAGTAGCATGATAGGTAATTAATTCCACAGACGAGCCTCCCCTACTCCTGCACATCCTCCTGCCCATGCCACTACATCACTGGGAGTTACATTCACGATTCTTTTGGCTGGAAACTCCTGCCTGTACTGAAACACTGGTGCTTGGCAGCATGGGCTCACTCTGTTCACTGCCAGGGAGCAAAAAGCACTGCTCTGCCCACTCACCTGCTTTTATGGTACTACATGTCTAAACTGCCTGTGTAGCCCTAGTGTAGGTCCTCATTGCCTCCCAGTGTCCTCAGGACAAAGGCAGGTCTGGTACTCCTTCCCCTACCCTCCCGCCCACAGTCTGGTCTCTTCTGGTAGGAACAGAAGGTGCAGGAGTCACGTGTGAACTGCAGGATGCTCCAGCCAGCTCCCGTATTAGGGCCAGGCAACCTGAGCATGTCACAAGCTGCTGTCCCACGTCAAAGACACAAGCCTTGAGGCCTCTGTCCTTTTGCTGTAGAAAGCTACATTAGTGAAAGGGGTCCAAACTGGGAGGAGAGGTGAGAAAAGCTGACATGCACACACACACACACATGCATGCATACGTGTACACACTGGGGTCACACTGTTTTCAGGACAAAACAGCCTGGCAACATACAAATGGATAGTGATTATAACTCAAAATACTGTAGGGATTTCAAAGGGAGCAGAGAGCTGCATTGATGTCTGTCTTGTTATAGCTGCAACGATGGAATGTACCTTTGTGCAGCAATACAGTGCAGCACCTGGGAGCTGAAGGACTACATTCCCATGTAGATGAGATACCATCCGTATTATTTCAACATGTTGGTTGGGAAACTTTTACTTCTTTGGAAGCTATACCTTGCAGTGTTGGCCTAAGGAATGTATCTGCATATAGCAGTGAGATTATATGTGAAACAGGGAGCTACTGCAGCTTTTTGTTTTTTGTTTTTGTTTTTTTTTTTTAATCTGTGTAAACCAAAGTTAAGATATGGGAAACATACAGAAGATATGAATAAGTGTCCTTGTGTCTAAAGTAAGGCATACTACAAAAAGGACTCTGACAAAGCACATTAACATGACTATCATTTACTGAGTCTCTCCCTCCTTTAGAAAAAAACACTCTAGAATGAAATGTGGTCATTCTGTAGGCACAACTTCAATGTCACATAGCTTTTTCTGCCCTACCCTGGTTACTCTCTCCTGAGAAAAGAAATATTTTCCTGGAGAAAGGGACATCTCTGTGCAGAGTTAATATCACTTCTCCCTGATGTGGCATCAAAAGAAAAGTGAATGTACATAAGATGATGCTAGGCAACACAGTAGAGAAAAAGTTAAGAGGCAGGAAATTAGGAAATATCTTCATGGAGGAAAAGAGCCTTTCTTGTGTTGCATATCTGCATGATCTTCATCAGAGAGATGGGAGTTCATCAGGAAAGACTTCCGAGAAGAGAAAGTTCACAACAGTACTATAAACGTGAAATACGTTAGCTCTCTAAAATTTACTGTTAGGTGGAAATAGACATTCAGTGTTACCAGACTTATATGCTGACATACTCAGTTATTTTTCTTTCAATACCTTGAGAAAAATCAAGTGCAGTTCATCCAATTAAAGTATGTCTTCCATATATATATATATATATATATTAGCACAAGGAAGCCACACAAACACTCCCATATACAAACACAAATATATATATATGTATTTTAATTTTCATTTAGTCAAATTTTATTTAACAGGATGTCATTCTTCCTCAATAACCAGTGATGATTTAAAGTAGTAGTACTCTCCAAAGCAGCCCATTGATCACAGAGAACTGATGATATTTAAATATACAATATAAAGAGTGACATGTTCCACAAAGTTACTTTATCTTCAGATTTTAGGTTGGAACACAACAGACCAAAAGTAACCATTTCACTAGGTCCAAGATTAAAACTCAAACTGACAAAAAGATGTGGAAAAAGAATAGTTATTGAAACTTTACAGAGAAATAACATGATTAATAAACTTATCCTGGCTTTACAAATCTCAGACCCCCTGAGTCCTAACAGTACTAAACTGAGAAACAAACACATTTTATCCTGAGGATGCAAGCACTGTTTGCCGGGGGTTAACTTTCACGAGCGAGAATGAACTTTACACATCAACGTGATGCATATTCAAATCCAACTTTATTTGAAACTTCTACAGGTATATATACCTTTTTTACTACAGAACACACGTTTCTATATGCAAAGCGATTGGCCTTAGGCTACTGTCTATCAACCCCCATTCAGAAGACAATTGGTTAACAGCTAACTCACTGTGTCTTATTGTTGCTAATTGTTAAGCTCATTATCTCTCCTTTCTCACCCTGAGCTTATCTCGGTTCCCATGGCTTCCTTGGTTTTTTCCCATCCAATTTCTGCACAGCTTAAGTAAACACCAAGTGTTTTATCTACACTCTAGTTACATTTCTGAGACGCTGTCTCTGCACAAAGCGATCCCACAACTGTTTGCAAACTACTCCTGTAATTTAATTTTCAATTTTTATATGGTGCTATTCTATTTTCCATAAGGCTCCAAAGTAGATTGTTGCACAAAAAATAAAAAAATAAAAAAATTATTCAGTGGTTACTGCAAGTACTACAGATCATGAGAGCCTTAAGGCACAGATTGCCAATCTAGCAATTTTAAGTGTTGCCATGACTAGCTGTTAATAATTCTCATAACAGAGTTGTATTAATAGATTATGTGAGCACTTTTGCATTCACATGAGTGTATAATCAACAGAGTTAGCACAATTTGTGGACAGCTTTCACTGGGGCAGATGTACTTCCATAATCTGCTGTTGCTTAAATGTTGAGGCAGTAGTTCCTACCTGAAGAATGACAACTAACAATCAGGGGAAGGCAACATCTTAAATCACAAGAGCTATCTCGGAGGACTGTACATCTACACCTGGGCAGATTCCTATCCCGACTCTATTTTTTTATATTCCTCTATGATGAAATTGATCTTTGCTCTCACTTTCCACTTCATGCTATTACCAGAGGTTTGTACAAGGGAAATATTTAAAATACTGGTCCTCAAGATCTAGTCTGCAGATTATCAGTATGTTGGGATTTTTTACAGTTTTCTTCTTCAGTTATTCATTAAATAATGTGCAGCAGACAGGATGTTGTTGAGAAGGGATGAAGAATTGGGAATGCTTTGCAGAATGCATTTCACACAACAGTCCATAGGGTGATAGAGAACCAAATGATTTTAGAGACATTATTCCCAAGTTGAACAGTAGTTAACTGCAAAACTTTTTTTTTTTTTTAATAGTGTAGAGTACTCTGTATGTGCCTCTCTGAATATATTCATAGTTTCAGAATCACATTTTCTACTATTTAATTCCTTCTGCTATTGATGCATCAAAGATGCACATAACCATCAGGGAAAATCATATTTAAGGAAAAGTGATTATACACTTATAACCCTGCAACTCTTTATGTTATCATAATCTTAGGCATCCCTTGTAACAATCACCAACTTAATATTCTTAGGCATTAAGTGTAATGCTTAAAGTTGTCAGTTTCCTTTAAATCATCTCCACTCTGACTAATGGCTACAATTAACATCACCAGCAGCACTGTTTAAAGACACAAGACACAGATCACCAGCTACAGCTCGAAGGCTGCATAATTAGCACAAGACACTGAGGTTCGTGGGGGAGATTCCCACACCACTTACACTCACAGCTTTCCACACAGAGTAGGTGCTGATACGGATGTCAGGGCAAGACAGGCTTTAATTTGAGCAAGTGCTGAATCCTCCCACAAAATCTTCTCTGCAGCAGGGACTTGCAGAATACATCCCTCATTTTTGTTCCTATGGACAAGTTGGTGTACGCTAGCTTTCCGACCCTGGCATGCTACATGATATCCACATCTTGGGAGTCACTGTGGAATCAGCAGCAGCAGAGGCAGTTCAGGTCTACCATATGCATCAGGTTTAAAAATATCAAAACTGAGTTTGTGTGGGAAAGAGAGAAATGTGTAATCTCTCCTTTCTGATGACAGATGTGTCATGGGGTTTCTAAGTCCTCTCTTACATTACTGATCAGGTGAAAGCATCCCTTAGCATTAAAGTGGTTAATCAGTTGACTCAAACTCCCCAGTGCTGTTTTTCCCATAGGCTGGAAAAACAGCCATGAGGTTCCTTTCCTTCTCTCCCTCCACAACTTCTTCAGCCAAGCAGGACAAAGCATTTCACATATTCCTGGGGCACATCTCCAAGTGAGGCCCTGGTGGCATGCACTGATTCATTAAGCCATGTTCATAAGCTTGACCGTAGCACCTACTATTTCACAATTTTTAAAGATTCAGGAAACTCTATCATGGCCATACATGGTAGACCCACATCAGAAATGTAAACTCTGCTCATAATGTAGAGGGTGGACACATAATAGGCTACCGATTCATTTCTTGGAAGTGATAATACAAGTCCTATCACATCGTTTTTGCATACAACTTTCCACTGCTGGCTTGCTTCTGGGGTTTTTTATTTATTGTGTTTTATTATCTTCTATTATCTCTTCCCTTGCTTTTTTCTCCCCTTAAATTTTTATTAACCAAGGGAACTGATTTGAGATGCTTGCCTTTAGGCACTGCTGTGTGTTGCTGACGATGTGTCAGCCTCTTTAAGGAATCACAGCAGCATTTCCATATCAAATACAAATCCTAATTAACCCCTGACATTTGTCTGCTGCAAACTGGCAGATATGTCAATTCTCTGGAAGTGAATTCTCTGCTAACACCAAAAGGAAGCTTTGTCACACCTATATTAGACAGGACTGGTAAGTGACTGGTCCTGACTGATGCAGAAAGAACAGTTCTGGCTGTCCCCTGTAGACAAAATACTTTGGTCATATTTTAACAAAACATGTGTGACATAAGGAATTATCAGCATCTTCCCTTGGAGGTCTCTCTCTTTTGCCTGTGTGCAGTGTTCTCTCTGCTTCTGGATTCCACAGTGATATAACCAATTCGGATTTTGAACTCGCTACAGAAACTTTTTTTCTCTTTTTAAAGTCACATCATGCAAGAGCTAACACATATCTGTTATCAGAGCAGTTTACACACACACAGAACACTGGAGAAGGAGCGACAAAGTAGTGGGAGTTTGTGACTCATGTTTCAACTTCACCAGCATTGCACGAGATGTTGTTTTTTAACAACAAAATCACTTTGCCAATTGTGCAATCCCAGAGGGGTCAATGCCATTTTGTGCCAACATACCTATATGAAGGAAACAAATTAAGATCCCAAAAGCTGATAGGAAAAAAATTCCCACACAACTGAAAGATGAAATGCAGACTGAAGGGAATGTCCCAAGTCAATCTCCTACATACAAACCCTTGATGCAGGATCGTTCAAAGTTCTGAGGCAACACAGGATGTGGGATCCTATCTACCTGGCTTGTACTTTCATTTGAGGTCACTTGAGCAGCCTCCAAACATAAATGCTGATGTTCTCTCTATATTTTTTGAGAAACAAGTATCTTGTTTTGTCCCTGGCCAAGTTCAAAATTCTTTATCAGGCAGACATAATTTCCTTTTGGGAGTCTTCAGAGTAAATTACCTTTCCCCCCAACAATTAGAAAGAGAAGAGAAGCATTTCATTTGGGGGACATACTCCCTTTTGCCATTTCATCAGAAGTAATGCTAAAATGCTAATTCAGATTTAACTACACAGAAAAGCAGATCATCCCTAATTTGCAAAGGTCTCATGATAAAACATCCTTAATAAACTAGGCATGAATGAATCAACAGCCAAACATTCTTACATGAAATAGGGACAAATTATTTCTCTCCTGCAGCCTGAGTGATCAAAGTGTCATCTTTGCCATACAGAACAATGGTAATGTCTTCCATTGAGAAATATCTCTAACTTGCTGTGTTTCTGTTTTGCTATCTGAGAAATGGGATAACTATTATTTTATCAATTTCATAGTGTGCCTTCAAGTTTGTGGACAAAAGTACTATTCTCAGCACCAGAAGTACATGCTCAGAAGTTACCTGCAAAATACCTTTCTTTAGAAGGACCTGATACAGCCAGTCATTCGATTAAGTGTTTTTTTCAGTACAGTCCTTTGAGACGTTTGCTCTTGTCTTTCACATTGATATTTATCTTCCAAATGTGTCCTGGTACAGGCTTTGTCCTTGACAGCCCAGCAGGACATACCCCATAAGTAATTAAAGATGATCAAAACAAACATCAATATCCCCTCAAATTCACATTTTAATATTCTAAACAAAACCTGAAGCCTGATTTTTTTTTTCTCTCTTGCATGCTCTTTCAAACATAACTTTATCAAAAAACTTGACACATACATCAATAATAACAGAAACAATATAATAACAGGTATATGACCAAAGCTTATTGCAAAGTGTTTTCCAGGTAATTCTAAATGGTAGTTCTTATGATGCTTGACAAACTTTAATTTCCAAAACAGAACAGGAAAATAATAAAAGGCATGAACAGAATACTGTCAGGTTACAATTTTGTCAGTAAATGTACTTAGGCTTTGCTGTGACTGTGATTAAATAATACAAAGAGCATTCCATGCAAGGTACTGAGCTAAAACAATTCTCTGAGAACAACATTAAAGTAAATCTGCTCCTCCACATATCAATGACCTCTTGAGGTCCATTTACTCCTATTTTCTTTAATTCTGTGTTCAGTTTACATATGTCTCTACAAATATCTTTTGTGGCTAGGCATAGCATGTTTGTAGAGTGCAAAACAGCTTTTTAAATATGCTATACAGTAAATTTACATTTCTGTAAAGACGTCTCAAACTATTTTACAATGAATAACTACTGGGAGTCTGTGCATTTGTTGGAGCTTAGTGGGTCTGATTACCTGTCTCTGTAAAGCCAAAAGACTATTGACATTTCTGATTACAAGAGGAAGGCTTTGGGCATGGAAGTTTTCATAACTGTTCCATATATTTTTAAACATTTGTTTCTTGAAAAAGACACCATGAAAGGGGATATTTTTAGATGTTATCAAAGGCCCAAAACTATCAAATTTTACACTTCTTTATTTTCTTTTTTTTTTGTGTAGTTGCTTGGACAGGTGTATCCAGTTTGTCCACTAAGTTCCTCATATTGCAGGATATTTTTTAATATGCATATTGGCATGCATAATTACAAAATGGTTTTATTCTACCCAATACACAACAAAGGTAAGAAATTAAGAGGAATTCCTCCCAAGCATTTGAATTCTATTTTTAGCACTTCAATTCTGCTATAAAAATTAGACAGCAATTCCTATGATAATAAAGATTGGAAAAAGTTTTCAGTCCAAATTTAATCTAATAAAAATTGACCTACCTATAAAGATTTTCTACAAGAAAGGTGGAACCCTTTATGTACCCTGATGTGTAAAAGAGAAATGCCTTCAAAGAATACTGAGAGCAGGTAAAGTATATTTATTTTTCTTACCAATTTTCATATTCTTATCCAGTGTCACAACCGCAATAACCACTGTCAGAATTTGCTTCAGTGAAATAAAAGCTGCAGCCAAGAAGACCTATAGACCAGCTCTCTAACAGAGAGAATCTCATTGAAAAAGCAACTTCACTCTTGGTGGAAGATGAGGTCCCAGTTACACAAAATTATAATATATCCTACTTTACTTTCTGGAAAGAATGTATTAATACTCATTAACTTGAAGTTGAAATCAGGCATCAGAAAATAATACATAAATTAAGTGCATAAATAAAGGATTTGCAAACAAAACAAATTTATAAGCTTCTAAATAATTTTTAAGCTCCATACAGTGGAGCAGATTTGCATTTTGTGACTGGACAGCTGCTGTATTCTGAAATCAGCATTCTGTTGTGTTACACCAAAGTCTGGCCCATGTATCTAAAAGGATCCATGAAGATTTTGATCACCACTGAGTAACAGTTTGCATCCATGTGGAATACCGACTAAATCCTGAAGCCCTTAAAAGGAGAAAATTTCTACTGATGTTTTATCTGACAAAGATTTAAAAAATCAGATCAATGACAATATACTAATCTACTAATCAGAAGTGTGGGCATATACAACATACATTCAAATATGGCACTTTTGCAAATTCTGGATACGCATCTCACTTATGCAGCATGATATTACAAGTAATGTGAAAAACGTAACTGAACAAAATAGTGTATAAGAATTGATCATTTTTTAAAGTCTCTCAAACCACAGATGTAGTATTACAACACCTTCTACTACTGACAACTTGTAGGACAGACTGGTAAGACATTCAGGCTCCATATCTTTTCTCTCTGCATTTCATAACACATATCATGAAAACAGGAGAGCAGAAAGGCAATGACCTGTTCAGAGAAGTTCCTGTAATGTGATGACATGTTAGGGCATACACTATTTATCAGTGTTGCTAATGAACTGCAAAATAGCAAAGCTTTATCTTTCTGTTGCCTGGGCTAATCAAGGGTGATGCTGGAAGAGTCAGGGTTGTCTCAACCCTGAGAAATGTGAAGCTGCCACTGCTGGAGTTACAGCTAAACTCTAGACAACACACTTTCAAAGTTTCACTCTCTGTTTTTAACTCATTTCAGCCTACTGAATATTACAGCTGTAATCATCCTGGGCAAGGAGAGGTGACCTACAATCAGTGACTTTGAAACTTCAGTGATCACTAATGTGATGGAACAAATTGTTTAAACTGGTGCTTGGGAGGCAGGGTTGATGTGAGGTATCACATCCACTGTTGTCAGTGTTTTCTTAACTAATCCTTGCACTGCCTGGACATGCTCTTACAATATCTCTAACTATTCAGATGTCTTGCTGGGCACTCTGTGTGTCTTCCCACTCTAACTGTAAAGTCCTAATAAGAAATTACACCCTTTCCTCAGCTTACCATGGGCTGCATGCACATCAGCCAGCATACAAAGATGACACAGCCCCTGCGTTTCAGCTGATTTAACCAATCCCTAGCAAAACCTGTTGCCCTTTTGAGGTAAAATGTATTTCTCTATTATGGCACATGTTAAATATATACAGTTACACTACAACCAAAACAAAGATGTCCTAAACACATGGACTGAGATGTTTGACTACAACTTATTCATATTAATCCTTGCTTGGAGTGGAATGCTGTGTTCTATGGAAAGTTTTACTATATTAATAATGACATTGTCTCAATATACAATCTATAATATATCTAAGTACATTGAATAGGTATGATTTCTTGTATAAACCTTCAATGAAATATACTTATCTAGCAATGTCACCTTGTATGCTTGTCAGAGATTGGTAAAAATATATGTATGTATCCAGTCTCCCAGTACACAGGATTCACTGATTAACTTTGAACCTCTGTTTCAGGCTTTACTTTCAGATACTGGTTATTACACTGTATTTAGAGGACTAATGTCTCATTCCAAGAGAGAACAGAGTTCTGGAAAAATTGATGACGTGCACCCAAAATGTAAGAGAAGTAACTCCAATGTGTCCCACATTACAACACCCAGATTACAGTAACAAACCAGGTTACTTGTGTAAATGAAAAGGTAAGGAAGAAACCTCAGAGATCCATACAGCTCAGCAACAAAGCTGTCAAAGAGTTGGTTCCAGTTAATCTGTTATCTCTTTCACATAGGTTTTACTATATCACAATCCTAAACAACAACATTATTTGAGAAACCAATTTCTACAGTTAGGAAACATATGAAAGCATCTCCCAAGTTCTTACATTCCCTCTTTATCTTTGCACACTTATGAGAACAGCAGAAAAAAACCCCAGTAGTCAGTGTGCTAGTTGGCTTCCTATAAGGACAGCATTTAATTGGCTTGGATATTTTTTTTTGTCCGGTATGTATTTCTCTGTGTGTGTGTGCGTGTGTGTGTGTGAGAACACATGCTTTCTTCTCTTTTTTTTATGGTGCACTTCATTGACATATTTAATAGTCACTCATTTCCATAGCACTTGTTTGCCATAACTTACAAAGTCAAACTGGAGAATTATATTGTATTTACAAACAAGTTGGCACTTACAGAATAAATTATTGTTTCCTTTTTTTTTTTTTTTTAACTTATTTATTTTATTTCCTTTTTTTCTCCTCTTCTTTTTCACTCAAGGGCATCCAGAATTCAGGCAGAATAGTAAAACCTGCTGCCATTATGCTACATTAACATGAGTAAATAGGATTCCAGCTGTTACACTCTTTCCCAATGGTTTGCTTGTTGCTGAGAGGCAGTGCCTTCCACCTCAGTTCATGTCCGATGCTCAAAAACTGTTAGTCAAGTGAGAGCAAAGGCTGCATGTTTTCTTCCTCATTCTTATCCATGCGTTTCAGCACTCCAGGATCCACAACTGACTGAGACCTGAAAAGGGACAACATGTTTATTTGACATTTCTAGATCACAACAAATGAGGGTAAACCTCAGCACTCTTGTGTTTATATTAATTTGTCAGGGCTTGAAAATAATGGTACCGCATTACCTAAGGATATAATCATTGCAAATGGTCAGGAAATATCCTCATGGATGGATAATGTGCCTTTAAAGGGCTCAGAGCTGATTTGTGAACATAAGGGCAAAAGGTAGAATAAAGTGAATCCTCTCCTTTTCAGTGAAATTGTGAAGCAGGGTGCATCCTCAGCACACAAGAGCAAACTAAACTGTTCTTTGTAGTGACTTCAATACTGACCATCTCTCCAGAACGTTGACTTCAATACTGACCATCTCTCCAGAAGGTTATGTGGCTGGTAGAGAAGCTGCCATTTAGCCACCCAGCTGGGTAATGGCACACTGCAATTAGCAGGATGTGTTAACTGGAAGCACAAGTTGCTCCTTTTCAGAATAGCACTTAAATTTAATAGTGCAAGATTCTAAGCCAACCCTAGGGAATACTGCCATGGCTAGCAGTATTTCTGGAGCAGTGGACAAATCTGTCAAACTTGCTTATCTGCTCAACTAAACAGGGCAGGGAAGGATGATAAGGGCAAATTCAATGATGATTGTAAAATGTTCTCTGATTCAGCATAGAAGCATAACATGGAACTGAAATAGCTATATGTGACAAACAAAGAGGAAAACCCAGACTTCAGCAAAATCAAAATGCTACATTAAAAACAAAGTCTGAAGTGTTAAGATGGGGTCTCACATCAGCTATGCCGCAGCTTGCCAAAAAGCAGACACTTCTGGGGTACAGTAAAAGCAATTCTTGTTAAATGTTTCCTTCATTGAGATGAATCTCGTGCATGAAATGACTGTTTCTCTTTCTTTCTGTAAAGATCTGATATCTGGCTAAAGAGCATGTGTACATCTCTACCAGGCATCTATTTTTGATCAGTGGAAGCACATTGTGCTTTCAGCACTGCTACAGATTTGCCCATTTAGAGGACTACAGTGCAGAGAAAAACCTTTATGAATTCTAAACTCTCCTAAGACAAATATATGGAGTCAATCTCTCACTCTTGTAAACTGGCATCATCCAGTTAAACCAATGAGTGAGGCCAATAGCAGGAGACAATTTGGTCTTTCTCAGAAAATCTAAACAAAAGTTATAAAAACACAAGAAAAAAACATCTGACCTAAAGCTGAAGTGGAAACTTTAAACACAAGGATATTTTCAAATACTATTTATCACATTATTTTACTAATGCTAAACCCAAGAAACTTAGTTTTAAAAACCTGACAGTCTCTCTTGTGATACATATAATTATTTTTTTTTTCCTAATTAAAACTGTACAATAACACTCATCCTGAACACCAGTCATTTCCCTCAGACAGAAAACTAAACCACTGAATTAAAAATGCTTTTTTAAAATCTTCACAAGGTACTGTGTCAATGCAAATCTAATTGAAATTTGCTGGTGGGAAGCTGCACTTATGGAAAATCCAGTTCACCATTATAAAAATTGCTGTGGAAGCATTTCAAAGTAGTGCCAACTGAATGTAAGTACTAAAACTGAGCCTCTTCCTCAGCTGCCAATGACTGAGCAGCCAGAATTTCTACTTCTCTTCCAAAGACCTGAAGGTGAGCTGGAATGGCTGCAAATCTGGACTCAAATTCCCAGTGAGAGAGCTTTGGCCATAAATTCCCAGAACCTACAAAATCCCCCATGCCAAGGCAGGTGTGAAAATTGAACTGCACAAATCCTAATCTATGGTTTGTAAGCTCAGGTGCCTAAATGCCTTGAAGGAGAAATAATTTTCATTCAGTTTTAAATAGAAATTTACTCTCGTGTTTCATTCCATTCAGCAACAATTCACAAATGAAGGTATGTAAAAGGAAAAACATGTGTGTAAGTCGATAGCACCTTCTATTCTATCTATACTTCTCAAAACATACAGTAGGACAGAGTTATACTACAAAGTCCCACTGCAGAGGTGAGGACCCAAACCACAGATATTGTGCAAAGTTTATCAACTGAGACATCTACCTTGCAGGGTTAGGTGAGAAGAGCATGCAGGTCTCCTGCTGGGTGCCTCAGCTATGACAGCCGCAGGTGAGCACTGCCACAGGCTAAACCTGGCTGCTGAAACAGCTGTAATGATGCCATGTGACATCGATACGTTCTCCCCAGAAGTCTGTGCTACAGGTGGGATTAATTCCTCCTTATCTCCACCACAGTCCTGTGACCAAACAAGGTATATTCTTTTTAAAAAGACTATGCAGCAGTGGGGGAAGAGGTTGGAAAATTCTTTTAACTTTAGTACAATAGTGTTTGATCCCTACATCTGAGACTAATAGTCTTACTACAGCTACTGATTCCTTATTTACCTGTATCATTGATTAATACTTACTAGCAGATGTCTTAGTTTTGAGAACAAGGATTGTGTGTCAGAGCAAAGAATGATGAGACAAGTACATTATGACCTGACTGCATATTTGAGATACCATCAAGGAGAAAAGATTCATTAGAAGATTTGGAACTATAGCCAAATAAGTCCACAGAAATAATTAGCATATACACATATATTCAGGAGAAATTTAATGAATATGTAATAAAAGTGTGATTAATATGTATTAGTTGCATGAATGTACTCTGGTCTGTTATGTTGCTGCAGATGCATGCTCTGAGGAGCAGTCTCCATGCATCCAGCACTATCAATAAAGTAACATCAGTTTTCTAACCTAGCAAATTGGTGGGACAGTTTATTTCCTGGTTTTCAGTGACACTCCCCAGAATCAACTTTCCTTTCAAGGTGAGGTCCTCCAATTCACCAAAAATTCAAGCACATCGGGAGGAATGTCAGTCGGGCAAAAATGAGTAAGAAAGAAATGAACCCTCAGTAGGACTTTGTTTAAAGAAAGACATTCTTTCAGAGCAGTAAACTAATTTTAAAATGGCAAGACAAATTAAACAAGATAATTGTTGAAGATCTGCTAGACACCTGTGAAACTTGTTCCAAGTTAAGCACTTTTCACTGTCATGATTTTTATATGTTTAAAATCTTATTCTACACTAATATACCATACTGACTGTGGTTTCAGACTGAGAGAAGCAACCCCTCAGGTGCCAAACCCAAGTTAAATTTAATTTTTAATGAAATAGAGTTTATCTGTTTTATCTTAACTTTCATATTAGTGTTTTACCACAGTCTGTGCACTTAGTACACCAAAGTCCTGGGACTTTCTGTCCATCTTACCACTCGGTACTAGTGCAGTAAGCCTACTTAGTACTTTTTATATCCAACAGCAGGGAACGAGGATTCCAGCAGGTGCTGGAGGCATGTTAACTGAGATAGAACGCAAAAAAGGTGAAGAAATTCAGCTTAAGATTATGCAGATACAAATTTCAACATGCTTATTTTCTTTCTGCAGTAGGTATCCTACTGTGTCAGCTCACCCAGACTGAAGAATGTCAATTTGAAGCTTACACTGAAGTGTTATTCTGTATGAAAGATTTTTCAAGCACAAGTCAAATGAGAATAAAAATTATTTCAGAAAGAATGAAAAATCTGGTCAACTCACTGTTTTTCCACTTAATAATGTGTTTGCCCAGGATAATCTGTAAAACTGTTCCAAAAGGGTCTCTTCCAAAGGGACTTGTGACAGGCCTTCTCACCCCGATTTTTTTGCACCCTTGGATGAATTTATTTACTCTCCTAACTTCATTTTGCAACAGTAAAACTTCTGCATTTCAGTGCCTTAATTCCACCCTTCTGTCAAAGACACCTTCTTTATTGTCTCATAATTCTTGTATCATGTGTAAATCATATTTAAGTGTATTGCTTACCTTTCCCCTTCCCCAGGCTCTTTTTCTTTGTCCCATTTTCCCCATTAATTGTGTTAATTACATCTTTGTCATATGGCTTCAAAATCTTTTTAATGTCTCCTTATCTTAGCTCATTCCTATCCAGTTTCTTGCTACTTCCCACTTTCAATGCACTGTAGGCTTTTTCAACACAAAATCCTTAAACTTTAATGCTTTTTTTTTTTTCCTTTTTTATTCCTATGGCAATCTCATATTGTCTCCTCTCTGTTTGCACAAAAATATCTCCCTTTCAAACCACACTGTTTTTCCCAGTCTATGCAGCATTTTTCAGCCAAATCATCTTCCTGGCTGAGGAATCTCAAAATATTTTATCCTGTTTAATCTGCTTCCAGTTTCTTTGCCTTTTGCATCACATGCTGTCTCGTGAAACTGGGTTCCCAGCGTAGTATATTCTGACTTAATTTTAATGACTTTCTATATGGTTTTCTGCCATTTGCTCTCGACTTAATGACTTTCTATATGGTTTTCTGCCATTTGCTCTCTTCTGATCCATTGCTCGGGCTACTCCTTATGAGTTGCACTCTGAATTTTGCTGCCCTGCTCGACTTTTTCTATCACAGTTGCAGTATCTCTTCTATTGCCCTGGTAGGCTGGATCAGGTTCATTCCTCTCAAGTGAATCACCTCATGGCTTCCATAGTTACTAGAGAGGTAACTACTCTCTTCCTGTACCTTATTTGGAATGGTAAAATGCAGCAAGCAATTACACTGTACCTTCTCGAAGAGAAGAATGTCAGAGCACTGGGATGTTTACCAGACTTGAGTATAACAATTGGCACTGATTTTTGTCCTGGCTCTCCTTGGTACATTTGCTCATGTTGTGTGCAGTCACTGTGACTGACAGTTCAGATGCTGTAAATGTTCTGGTACCTACAAGCTGGTGGATACCAGGCATTGGGCTATGAGATGGAGCAAAATAAGAGCTGTTTTCACCACTCAGATGGATAACTGGTCCCAGTTTACCCTCTGCATCGAGGCTCACTCCAGCTAGCACTGTTCCTCTAGTAAGTACGGTAGGCTGGTGGTGGGAGGATTCCAACTTATTCTAAACACAGTATTATATATACTACCTTTATGGCACAACAGAAAAAATCAGCTGCTCTGAGTTTACAACTCACATGAGTAATAAACAAGGCCATGGTCTCCAATCAACACTGATCTTCTTAAGAAAAGGGGGAAAAAAGAATGGACCTCTTATATAATAGACTGAGGCAACTATCTGCAGCTTCATAAAAGACAAGGAAGGCAAACGTTAACCTTATGGCAATACTTGAAGACCACAATACATTTAACTCACCTTTTCATGGATTTGGGAGAGAGGTCCTTTTCTGTTTCCTTTGCAGGAGTGTTGTAGGAGTCTGCATTGCATTCGCTGTCATCATCATATTCATGGTCAAGCAGTGTTCTTGCCCATGTCCCCATGTCATAGGGGGGCAACATTCCTCCAAACTCTGAAGGCAGGATCTCAGGGTGGATTAGCTGATGCAGGCTGTTGAGGTTATTACCATGCAGAAATATCTGTATGTATGCATGTGGGTAAAAAAAAAGAGGTATCTTAAAAACACATCAAAGCCCAAATGGCATCATCATTATTAGAGTACATTGTACAGCTTCAATATTTTGGTTGTGTTGGGAAGAAGTCACACATCATCTCTGCCTTAAGCATGGTCATACTATGTTCATAAATCTCCAAAGTGATTAAAGCATAAATTACTTAAAATGTGTGCAGGACAAGAGACTTAAGGAGGGTAAGAATTGATGTCTGGTAGCTAGATGGACAGAAGATTAGTCTGTCTATCTCTTGTTATTTGCTCTCCCTAATTTTGTGAATTAAAATAAGTGAATAATTAAGAACATAAATTAAAATAATATTTGCAATATACAGCAAGGAATATATATTGACTTTCAGCACCCAGCCACCAGTTCTATAAATAAGATAAATTGTGCAGTGTAATGATAACTCTACCGGAAAGATTTTCTTCCTTCATCTAGTCATGCTGGTAACTGCCATTTATATTTCACAATACATGAAGTAAGTAATAACTTTTAAAATAATTCCTGTGACAACAATAGTTGATGGACTATTTGATATATATATAGATATATAGACCGATATTCATATGTACTTTGTATTTATATATATGTATACTAATATGACATTATGACATATATGTATATGAATACTTATATTTACGTTTATGTTCATTGTTTCTCCTCAGAGATCTGGAATGTGTGACCAAGGAGCACTAGCACCGGAGCATCTCTGGATGTGCACAGCCTTTTGAACAGACACTAGAGACCTGCAGACCTTCCACTGGGAACAAATGCCTGCTCTTGGGTATGGCTACAAAGACAGCTGCCAGCAACTATTTCTAGACCAGCGAGTAAGCTGGGCCAGGATTCACCCTTTGGGACTAACAGCAAGTGCCATGGCACAGTTCACATCCGTATGGTTGAACTCCTTTCATCTCCAGAATAAGCTCACCTCATCCATACTGCTCACTGGTCAATGCCATTCCCAAATATTTCCTGGGCAATGCCTACGAAAGTCCCAGCTGGTACTTGCCTGTGCCCTGCCAAAAAGTACCCATACAATTGGACAGCCGGAAAGGCAGTGCTGGACCATTTTTAAACGACTAGCACAGAAGCAGCCAAGAAGGGAAGGTAAGATGCTGCCTTCTAACAGCTGTCCCCTCCCTCTTGGTCCCCACAGGGTAGGCAGAGATGTGCACACAGACATCAAGTGCTACCAATTCACATTCCACTTCACCTTGTAGTAACTTTTCTGGAGAGCTATACTCTTAGCATGACTTTTCAAGAGTTAAATTCAAAATGCAGAAAGACAAAGAGCAAATACATGTTCGTCTTGTACTGCTTATTTTAGTCCATTTTCCAGTCAGCTGTGGACACAGGAAAGTTAATATGACCATGCAAATGCAGTAATTTTCTTCCATCTCAGAAGGGAATTTATCTTTTTGTGAAATAACATATATTAATGGTGAAATAATTTGTTTTATGATGCCTGTCTAGCTGAATGTTTCATCTCTTAACAATTGTTTTTATACATGTCTAGTACTGCATTTATCTGGATATAGCTATAGTTGCAAATCTGTCAGACATATTAAAAAATTACAAAATAAGTCAGGATAAAGACAACAGATAAATAATGAGCTTGATAAAAAAATCTGAAGAGAATTCCCTTGGGTTTGTTGTTGTTTTTTTTTTTCACAATCATTTGTTCTGCACCTATTCTTTTTTTTTTTCTTTTTAAAAGCTGATTTTAAATTTTATGTGCTGGTCATAACTTTCACATTTTGACACTAAATTTTGAACTGTAAATCAATATTTAACCACCTGACTGCTTTTTATAGATATTTGGTATAGGAAAAAAAAAAAAAAGATGCAAAGAGTCAGCATTTCTGAAAATATATGTCATTGATTCAGGTGTCTAAATAAAAATATAGATGTTAACTGATAAGTACCCACGTTCAACTGCCTTGTCACTTATTTTTAATGTTGTAACACACCCAAAAAGGTGCACTTTACTCCCTAGTTATGCATACACAGCACTTGAGTTAAAAAGGCCTCAAACGTATCTGGCATTACAGTGTTCTTTGCTGAAGCTGTAGTCAACAGAGTGCAACTGAATCCTGCAAAATGGGGTTTCATTTGCATATTTATAACAGATATTACATAAAAGGCCTTGTGATCTATAGTTCAAAATCTGTGAATACCAGAGGCTTCTCAAGCATAATCTGTCAATAAAAAACAGCTAAACACCAAGGATCATTGCGGCCTTGTAGGCTGTGTTTGAGGAGAGAAAATACAGAGTTGCTTAGAGAGCTGATTCCATTAAAAAAAAAAAAAAAAAAAAAAAGTCATATTCTTTGTAGTGGCTCTGTACACGATGTCAATTGTGTTTCCCGGGATGACAAATTTCCTGTTACAGAAATAATATCATATGCTATCACCACCAAGCTCTAATTTAATTGCACTGATGCAAATGCTGCAAATACAGCAACATCTCAGAGACTGCTTGTGCTTATGCACAGATGCATGCACACAAATTTCCTTTTATTGCTTTCATTCAAATTAGTATTTGCAAACTACTATATACCAGCTGGGTATTTTAGCTCATGCTCATGTCAAGGAAATCACACTAGGAAAAGACTTTGTAGTCACTACCTCTGTTTTTAAAAGAAAGACACAAATAATTTCAACAGAAATTAAACAGAGTGGAATTGAATACAATCTTAATAGAATCTGTAATGTTGGCAATAATTTTTATGTAACCCCCAGGAGAAAGCATATGCTTACATTTTAAAATACATTTAAGTGCACTGCTTGACTGTGTCCTTAAAGAATACTGCTATGTAAGTTTCTAAAACAGCTGAAGGTACTCTTTACAACACAGATATATTTAAATACTTTCTAGCAATAACAAGCTGATATCTCATGTATATTAGAGTACATTATGTAGAGTACATATGATGTGTCTGCTCACGACAATTGCCAGGAAATGGACAATTAAACAGAAGAATACCCTTTTTCGTGTCTTCTCCTTTAGAAAGGGCCGTATAACTGTGTAGAGGGCATGTATGTACCACGGCTGATTGACGAAATGTATTCCTCCAAACCGAGCTGGAAAGCTGTCCTGTAAATCAAATCACAAAACAAATACATACAAGTGAGCTGTATCTTTTTTAATTTTTTTTCCCCGAATGCTTTCATTTTGATAATAAACCTTTAAGAAGAATAAACATTCTTCAAAATTGTGTCCTCTAAGCTGAGCTTCAGCCTTCCAACCAAGAAGTGACACACCCTGGACAGAGTAGTCAGGAACCGTGCTGAGATAGCTATGGTACTCAAAAAGGCACGGCATTTCTAACCTCCAGCAACACTTTAAACATTTATGATTTGCCTATTATCCATCTATGTAACATAATTTTCTCCTTTCCACTTGTATGGATTTTATTCATTTTTAAAGGTAACAATCTCAACTCTTCTATGTCATTGAAGAACACTAAAAATGTCCCTTGTTTCTACCTTAAAAAGTGTAAATCTAAGATACTATCTGAAATGTCTCCAATATTATCCATATTTCATAAAACAGAGGCTGCATCAAACATTATGCATAAACCGTTATGCAATATCCATGACAGTAATTCTTGTCACATAGTCAGGAGCCTTCTGGGAACTTAAATGTAAGGATAGCATATCTGTATTGAAGCAATGACTTTTCTTTTTTCTTGCAGAAAATCACAAGGGGCAGATAACTCGCTAGCAAAGATTCTGATATGCATTTTCAATTTTTAAGTCAAGAGAATATGCCGGAGGGTTTGGCAGTTTGAGGAGGGCAGCCACTCTGTCCTGGAATACTATTGCCAAATTCATCCTGTGTCCTCATTTTGTCTTTGCCTGATTGATCACATGCACAAACAATGCAATAAGCTGCTGCCACCTCCTATGTTGCCTAGAGTTGCACCACTGAAGAAGGAGGAAAGAGGTGTAAACAGGCACAGCTGATCAATTTCCCCTTTTGTTTTCATGGGTTATGTCAGAACCTTCTCAGTGAAGAACCTCCTTTTAAGTATACAGACTTATTAAATTAATGGCTTTCATTTGAACCATAATTCAACAGGTGGCTCATGACAGGCAGCCATAGTAAATCACTTAGATCAAAACCAGGTTCCTCACAGCAGCAGCAACTCCCATTTGACAATACAGGTAGAATACAGGCTTCCCAGCCACATCTCTTCCTCCTCCTGTGTAAAGACAGCTTCAGGTCTGTGTCACTGGGATCAGAGACTCAAAAGGATGCAATCAAATGGGCAGATGGGGCTCTCTGTGCAAACTGACCTATTTTGCCTCCTCTGGAGGGGAAACAGCAGTCCATATAGAAGTCCATATAGAAGCTTCCAGCAGCCAAGATACATTTGAAGCATATTGTTTTACAGCACATACCAACAAAACAGCCAAGAAAAAAATTATAAGCTATACCAGCCAATCAAGAACTGTCAGATAAGGAAGGCAGAAACCACAGGAAGGAAATCTTTCATGGAATGTTTCAAGACAGGAATATACTTTGAAAAAGTGCATGTGCCTGCATGCTCAGAGAACCTCTTTAGTTTTGCGAATGTGTTCAGACCTGTGGAAATAATGAAGTCTGAAGAGGTCACTTACTTCTCTCAGAGGTTCCAATCACATAGTGTCAGGCACGCCTAACCTAGAGACTCTTACATCAGGGTGCCACTTCCCTCCAAATTGCAACAAATTGCTGGATTTTCCATCAAGGAAATGCCTTGACAATAATTTACAGGGAGGATGACAACTATAAAACACACAACTCACATCTGACTGGCCGCAGCACAACAGTCAATGCAATCAGCGGTCTATTTTGTAGTTTTTCTCCAGAAACATTTGATTGACAACAGCCTTGAAATAAAACAATCATATCAAAAGACTACTGCAGAGGCCTCATTTTGCTGAATGCCCAGTTCCTGTCAGGACTAACTAAATGTCAAGCAGGATGGTTGATAATTGGGCATGTAATTCACTCTGATCAGTATTATAAAACCCCAAGCACCATTTTGAGAACACAACCTATGACGTACAAAAGGTAGTAAATTATGTCCCTATCACAGTGATCCAACAAATCCATTAGGAAGGATAAATCACTGGATGACACCTTAGCCTTTAGTTACAGGAGATACAATTCATCTACAGAAGGTTGTGTTTATTTGGATTTTCATGGTGCTGCCCCAGCAAGGAGGTCCAGTGCTCCATGCTGTGTACCATGCACAAAAGAGCACAGACTAGAGCTGCAGAAGTCTCAGCAGAGCTGAGAAAGAAACTCAGGTCAATTTGTTGAATAAGAATATCCCAGTAGGCAGATTCAGAGCAGAGTACCAAAGATATCTGTATTCTAATGTGGACTCAGAATGCTCCAGCAGACAAAAGGACTGTCTTTAGAAATGTGATAGGTTGTTTTTTGTAGGCCTTCCTTGGTAACCAGGGTCAAAACCTAGGAAGTATTCCATCCCATCTCTTTACGTAATCAGGTGTATATAAGGTGAAGGGGGAGGTGTTCTCTCTTTTTTGCTCTCTTTTCCTCCTCGGGCCAGCATGCTGACAGGCTCTCAGTGTGCTTATAGGCCTGGCTTATCTGTGTAAGCGAGGCCTGCTCCGAGGGCTGTTTGCCTGGGCCGGCAGTGAAAGTTAAAAATCTGCTTTTCCTAAGGAAAGTAGTGCATTTACTATTGCATTTGTTACTTACCGAATTAATTTCTAAGTTTAGTTTGTATATATTTGTTTGTCTCCTTTCCCTTTTTGTCTCCTTCTCCCCTTTCCCTTCCCCTTGTCCCTTATTGGGGTTGTTTGGGGGTCCCTGTCTTGTTGTACCTAGTATATAAATTTAATATATGTAAATATATATATATATATTTCTTCAATTTTCTCTTGCTGCTTTTTTGCCATTTCGGGAGAGGGAGGGGGAATCTTCCTTGTGAGGTTTGGCTGTTGGCAGAGAGCCAACCTGAACTTTCACAAGAAACTACCACTTGGACACTTTTTCTATCTTTTCCTGCATCTTAGAAACCATTTACATGGGGGATCATGAAGATACATGGAATGGTCCTCAAATAGAAGATGCCACTTGATTTTAAGAGCCAATTTGTTGAGTGTTTCCCAGAAATTCTGAGGGCATTTTCTGGAACTGAAGAAGTTGGTTATTTATCAGTTTCTGTGACTGAACCAAGGTGTCCAGATTCAGGAGCACTTCCTAAGGTGTAACTAGAAACCCTCAAAACTTGTGCCACAAAAAGAGAAAGGGTGATTTGGTCAGAATGATCCTGCATTGTACACAGTGCTGGGACTAGAATTCAAAAGCTGCTGAAAGGAGATCCAAAAGCCAATCTGAAAAGCACCTGGTGAGAAAATAAAAAAGCAGAGTAAGAAACTACACCTGCTGGAGAAACAAGGTGTCGGGAGGTTGTCTGGCTCTTCTCAGATGTATCTGACTTCTACATGGGGATTTACCAGATGGCCATACTACACAAACAGCAGGTAGGAATTTCTTTCAAATCACTCATTCTTGTGGGGTTTTATGTAGATTACATTACAAGCATGGTGGCAGTCACAACTACTTCTGTAGACATCTGTACTTCAACAGAAGAGCCTGTAACCCACAAATCACATGAATTTTCAGTAAAAGAAATCCCTTACCAGAAGACAGTGAGAAATCAGACAAAAGAAAGAAATCAGAGAAAAAGAGATCAGCCATGAAATGAGCTGTGCTTCTGACCAGAAAAGTAATAAATGTGATGGGGTATCATCAAACCACTAAAAAGAAATAATTATATATACAGTGTGTGGATTTTTCTTAGCATTTACTGTAACCTTTGTTTAAGCAGCAGAACACAACTTTTACGTGTCTCTGATGAGCACAGTTTGGGACATGGCTGTGCCATAGATACAGGCAAGTAGGTAGTTCCTATTAGGGAACACAGTCCTTGAGATACGAGGCTTACAAGTGACAATTAATAGCAACAGCTGCCAAGGAAGAGCCAGACCCTGACACTACTGTCTGCACAACTGGGTGACTACCAGTGCATGGCCACCACTGGAGAATGATGCCAAGGAAACCGCCTCCCTGGGCTTCCATCTCCTGTGATATGGTTCTGTGGGCTCACAGCCCAACAGTTCTACCTCTCTGCCAAACCTAATTTAAACAACCTGTCTTGACAAGCTACTTCTCCAAGGACCCAGCTGCTGTTGCTTGCTACGACCCTTAGCACATACTAAGAATCCATGTTTCTACTTGCAGGGCATCACGTTCCACCCCGTGCTAGGCTCGGTCATTACCTGAGCCAGCTCTCAGGGTGTCACAGAGGGTCCCGTTCTCCACTGTGGCCAGCAGAAACTCTCACACCACATGTAGTAATAGCAAAACCAGTATATATTTTCAACAGTACTTAAAAGATGAAAGTGCCAAAACCAGTGTAAGTGTTCTTAGTGGTGTCAGAACTGTTATCAGAGAGATAATAAAAATGACCCACCTTTTTAATCTTTATCAAATGCAAATAATTAAATAACTTTCTTAAAGTCCACAGCATTCTCTGCTCTTTGGGTATCATGTCTACACTTAAACCTCTGAAGTTTACTTTTAATGATGTAGCCCTTCTAGCTGAAGTCAGTACTGTAGCCAAATTTGTTTGCACAGCTCATAGAAATGTAGTCTCAGGAACTGCTGGGACCACTGTATGCCCAAAGGCACCTTGGCAGCCCAGCCACACCAGAGCCTTACAGGCATGCTGCACATCACTTGCAAACAGACCGTCTGGAACCACCTTGTCACTTACTAACACTGACAGAGTTCTTGGGAACATATGCTCTGGGGTTGTTTTTGAGGGCTTGCTGTCCTTATGGGCAGTGAAAATGGTTTTACAGACAGCCTAGAGACATCCTTCAAAGGACAGTCTAGACAAATATAATGAACGCACACACTTTACTCAAGGCTACACTTGAGTGTTGTGGTGAATTCAGGCCCCAGCATCTGCAGACAACAAGAGGTTACAAAGTCAAAACTGCAGAAACTGAATTCTCATAACAAAATTGTAAGTTCAAAGAAAGCCTATCAATATCTTAAATGTGACTTAAGAGTTATTCCTGAAGATACTACATTATTTCTCCTTCATCTATTCCAAAAAGTCAAGCACTTCAGGGAGAGAAAAAAAAAATCATTATGATAAACCAAATTATCTTTATAATAGAAAGTTCCACTAGAAAGAAACTGAAGCATTCTGTCTGTTGCAAAATGCAGCATGACTAAACTTAATTTTAAGCATGTTAAAGAGGAAACTATGGAAAATCACAGAAAGAAAAGACTCTGATTAGGAGTATTTCACTTCATTCCTTAGTATTCCAAGAGTACTAAGAATTACCAGAGGAACCGAGAGTCACTGCCATCCACATCAGGAAAGGACACACATCTTCCTCCATAACTGTAACTTTCACTGCATGTATGAAAGTACAAGGCATTCCTAATATGAAACTTCCTGCCAGCATCTATCCATGACAGGGGTAATTGCAATGTCTCAAAACAAAACAACTTGTATGTCAAGACCAATCTCCTGCGCTCAAGACATGGCTGGGACCCTATCCAGTGGTGAGGATAGGACGATTAAGAGACTGGAAAGCAAATCTGTGGAGTCTAAAATACTTTGGATTATTTTGTTTATGAAAACAAACTCTGGAAGGCAGATACTACCTATAAACACACAGGTGAGGAAAGACCTTTTCAAAATAAAGGACAATGCTGATACCCAAACAAATGACAGAAAGCTCACCAGGAACACAGCTAGACTGGAAAGTGGTGGACAGCTTTGAATCATGGGGGCCTGGGGGTCATTTTGAGCCAATCAGTAAATTTTGAGGAAGTTAAGGTTCAGGTTGTCTAACACAAAACTTTCCCTCTGTCCCTCTCTGTTAAGGCTCTTTAAGGTTCAGATCCAAAAAGAAATCTCAGTTTTTAATGGCAGTGAAATTTTGTTTGATCCATGGAACAGCTGCACTCATGATTGCCATCTGTAAGGCTACAATGCTGTTCTCTCCCAGTTTGAGTTTTTCATTTTTAGTAGACAATGTTGAACCAATGCTAAGACAAACAAAAAGTGCCCAAATAAATTTTTGTTACTGTGTTCAACCGAAAGCGCACTACCTAAAGGCAAATTAACATCATTCAGTGACATTCCTACAAAATAAGATTTAATTATCTAGAACTGGATGTTGTCATTTTGCTAAGAAGCTTCTAGTGAAGCAATCTGTCTTTTGGCAGTCCTTTTCATTTCTATTAGTCATTTTATCTTACAGCTTATATAGAAATGCCATAAATTGAATGAGATGAGAAGAGAGACAGTATCCATCCAGTGAGGATATTGCTCTTTTTACTGAACTATTGGTTTTAATGTCAAATAATCTTCCATATTTCAATACACTACTCATAAAAATTATATATTGCTTAAATTAATTAGGAGGAATTTAAAAGTCATCTGATCACATGTGTCTGCATGTTTATATATAAATGTAATAAAATTTAAAATCTACAAATATTTTGTCCTTCCACTATTTGGTTAAAGGGCTGATATCACTCTCAATTTTTTAATTAGATGGGCTTGTATAACATCTCTCATTTTAATTTGAAATTACTTTATCACTTTGCAAATTAACTTCAACAGGTTTTGGCCTGATTTTTTTTTTAAGTTTTAGTTAGAAATTTGAAATTATTTTATCAATTTTTGCTCATTTTGACAGGGATGTGAGATTTTGAGCATGGGTCTTTTGCTCATTTGTTTAGTTTGAACCTTGAAAAATGAAGGCTTTAAATAAGAAATGAAAAATACTGTTTTCCAAGGACAATTCTGTTTTCAACTATTAACACTGTCTCTTTTCTAATTCTAAATGAAACTTCATTTGGAATATGAGGTATTAAAAAGGGGAAAAAAACCCTAAAACTTTTTACAGCTCGATGATATTTTCAAGATAGGCAAAGCCATAAAAACAGTAAGAAATACAGTAGAAGTAGGTTCTTCTGTGCTGTTTTCTATCCTGTGATGAAAATTATTCTTTACAATAGGCAATTATCAGATGGTGATTTTTGCTATGGAAATTCCCATAGGGGGGA
>VXBX01006761.1:145816-187967 GCA_013400415.1 Scytalopus superciliaris | reverse complement strand
AAAAGAGTCTGTTTTCCAGGCAGCTTGTGAATGTCTTATTAGATTAAGATTACAGACAAATGGAAAAAAAACACTATACTGCTAACTGCTAAATATAGTAACAATACTTTCATAAACTGGCAGAATAAAAATAATGTGGAAAATTACTGTTCATAAAGGATTCCATACTCAAATTCCTCAAGGCAGGTGTCTTTGGCCAGGGACTGTGTAACAGGAGCTGAAATGCCACACCACCATCTCCGCTCATACCACCCTCATCCTGAAGCCACTCTCTTTTAGTCAGTGAGACTGTCCTGATGCCCAAAGAGCCCATGGTCTCTGCCGCAACTGCTGACCACAGGATTACTGTCGTGATGCTTTTCATCATGCAGAGAGCCTCCCACGGGCCTGAGGTAATTTCAAAGAGGAGCAGGAGTAGTTACCAGACACCAACCCCACTCCTTGTGCCTGACCACTTCCAAATATGAGTAAGCTAAACAGCACCTTATCTGGAATTGCCTTGGGGGACCTACACTTATTTGTTCTGTTTTATTCAGCCCAAATATAAAGTCATGGGCTACTTCATATTTTCTCCATAGCAGAAGGAAGGAAGGGAAACTCTAGAATTAAGACAAGGATTGAAGGAACCAGGGAACCAGTGACAAGGCAGAAACCATAGAAATAAGATAAAAGTGAGGAGCAGGAGAGATTAAATTAAAAAGTAGTTCAGGGAGATATAACAATAAATTACTATCATGCACAAGAGAAAATCATTAATCTTGTTCCTTCTCTAGCCCCTCTTCAAAATTTGCATAGGAAGGCAGGGAAAGAGAACTAGAAACTATTCCTACATGGAGGACCCATGTTTTAGAGTCACAAGTCAACACTGATTTTGCAGACCTAAACTCAAATACAATAAATAAAAACCAAATCTTATGCCTTCCATATAATTTCAGTATATCATCCCAACTGATAATCTACCAGAAGAACCAGAGCTAGCCTAAGGATCTTCAATTCAGGATTGCCTTCTGACAAAATTTGCAAGAAGTTGTATCTGAGCATGTCCAGGCAATGGGTTACACAAATCTGCAGCTGGATAGGGTCAACAGTGATACTGCACAAAGGCAAAAATGCATGTTTTTCAAATAACGCTGCATAGCTCTGCGTTGCCAACACATCATTGAGTTAAAAGGTACTGAATCTCCTACCAGAATATTCACTTTTTTCCCCTGGAAATGTAAAACTTTTAAACCGGTGTCTACAATTTGCATTAAAATTGTATTACTCTTTTATAAGTTTCAATTTAAAATAATACAATAAACTCAAAACTGCAGTGTTTCAAGAGTTATTTCAGGAGCCATATGTTTCCTCATACTACAAGGAATCAAGCTCCATCACTGCACTAGGCACTAAGAGCAGTAATCATTTTAGCCATCCAATTTTAATCTGTCACTCCATGCAAATGAGAGTCCAGAGAACTGAACTGAACCGTAAAATTGGAGGATAGTGATTTAAGAAAAATCAGCTGAGGACAGCCACTGAGATCCAGAATGCAGCATAATTAAGCTTTAAATTACTGGGAAAATTGAATAACTGACTTGAGATCCATTAATACGTATTATATTTTATTAAAAGCAGAGGTATCATGAACTATGCAGCATACATAGTTCCAAGAGGTCAGTTCCCTGAGTACAAAACTATTTCCAGTTCCAAAAAGTGTTCACATGTCTTTGTCATAGTACAGAATGAAGATTTATTTCAGCCTTTCAGCTTCAAGAAAGCCTCAGTCTGAACAGCTCAGCTACACTTTATCTTTACAAAGGTGCTTGAAGAGGTATGCTTTCCTACATGCTAACTCCACTTCAGTTTCCCTCTTCTTCTGCATTCCTGAATGACTGCTGGTGGTACACACATGTAAAATGCCCCCGTGAGCCTGGGGAATTTCAATATTGTTTGAGAAAGAACTGTCATTCAAGTTATTACTCCGTAGGACCATAAATTGCTGTTGTTCAGACATCAACCCCCTGCCTTTGTAAAGCCATATAAGCATGGCTGTGTCTGTGTTAGCTGCTACAGAAGAAATTCTGTTAGTAAAAACAGAAATTCACAACAACAGGACAAATAAATAGTTACAACAGGTTTTATCATACATATCTAAGACAAGGGTAATATGATTATTGTGCTATCAGGATATGCCAGTAATGAAGAAATGTGATGGTAGGCTCTCTCCTAAAATCACACATTTGAAACTCTTGAAAATTTATATCCAAGGAGTTGGAAGCTCAAAATGAGAAATGCAGATCTCTTCTTGCTAAGATGAAAGTGGAACCCATGTGAATCTCTTTTCAGAAAGATAAAATAACAGTAGTCTCAGTTCACATTACATGGATACCCACAGAGAAAAGAACTGAACTCTGAAACTGTCCAGAATGTTGGGTCCCATGCTGGGCTCCCCAGTACAAAGTAGACAGCAACATACTGGAGGCGGTCCAGCAAAAGGCTACAAAGATGACTAAGGAACTGGAGCACATTTTTTATAGGCAGAGACTGAGAGAGCTGGAAATGCCCAGAATGGAGGAGAGAAAACTCTTAGAAATGTATATAAACACTTGAAGGGAGGATATAAGAAGCTGGAGCCAGGCTTTTTTCAGTGGTTCACAGGGATAGGACCAAATGCCATGGGAACAAACTCAAACACAGAAGGGCCCTTTTGGACATAAGGAAACCATGTAAGAACACACACTTCTGAACGAGTCGGACACTGATGAAAAATATAAAATCAGAGGTCAAATGGGGTCTTTTTAGCTGATATTTTCCAAATCACTTCACTTCCCAAAGTTGTGCTATTTTTGAAGCTCATCACCAGTCAAGGTAACCAGTGCGATGACAGACTTCTCCAAGTAAATAAAAAACTGTGTTGCAGGTAGATGCTAATATTTACCCTATGTAATGTACTCAAGCTTCTTGGCTTGTCCAAGGTCACTCATCTTCTTATCCCAGGTAGCTTCTAAAAAGTGCATGCATTATTCCACCTAAACAAAAGCTTCCCTTACCTGAAGACCCTGACACTTAATGCATCACACTCTCTGAACCAGGATTTACAAAATGTAGCCATTGCCAAGCTGTCTGCACAGCAATGAACAGGCCCAGCTTCCAAAGGCTGGGAACGAGTTGCTCCTCTAGTTCTGGCTCAGCACTCACCCATGCGCCCAGCTTTTCAGAAATGTCAGAGGGCAACACAGGCAGCTCACAGACCAGGAGAACTCAGCAACACTCATGTTACCTTCATTTATTAACGAAACCTCTAGGAAAGAAGTTCAATTTCCATTTTGAAACTGACAATTTACCACTATGCTCTTACCTCTACCAACCAACCTAATAGAGGGCAGTTGCATCTGAAAGTATGTCTTCTTCCAAATAGAGCATTATTAACAAAAAGTATTAACTAAAATTTGTAAAATCTTTATTGTTCTACTGATAAAACTTTATTCAAATTGTAGCATCTTAAGTCCAATGCAATATGCTAAAACAGTGTAACCTATTTTTTACAGACAGCATAAGAATGTGCTCAAAAAGAGCATTCTATTTTGCTGACTTGGCTACATTCTGATTTGCAGCACTCTTCTACAGAATGGCTCCAATTTTCTGCTTTCCTATATCACTGTCACTGCAATGCTAGTGGTTAATGCTAACCATAGAATTAAATCCCCAGTACAGGAACGATGACATATGCTATGTGTGAATGTACTTAATGGAAAGCAGAAACACCCTGTTGGCTGCCTCTTACTTCCCATCCGTTAGCACCACACAATGCATCGCACTGTGCACATACATGCTATTAGTCCCACAACTGTGCAGCACCATCCACCTGTCATTCATGCTGCATCCCTGTAACACCCCTGCCGTGACCACCGTGTATACCTAAAGAGGAGCCTGAAAATACAAAACTCCTCACTTCAGTGAGAATATAATTAAACATTAAACCTTAAACAAGTTTCTACCTCTGCTTAACCGAACAGTCAAGAGTCATTTCTCAGCCACTAAGAAAAGCAACATAGGACATGCTGAAGCAAAATCAGAGCCAATATTAATGTAAGCAGACAGTGCCTTTTACAATTGTCCATTCACAAAGGGATGCTGTTGTTGGAGGTATCTGGAGACCATGTCCCAAAGCTCTTGCACCTGTACAAATAGTATAAGCAACCAAAATCTTCTGTTAACTACTAACAGATGTGACGCGACAGCAAGAGACAAATGCAGACCCAAAATGTACAACTTCTGCTAGACATAAGATATTTTCAATTGCCAACGAACAGAACTGCACCAAAATCTAAGAGGAACATGTCAAATTGAGTGTATGTGTGTCTGTGTCTAAAAATCATTATGCCTCTAACATCAAATTCATGTCTTAAATAATTGATTAAAGTGGATAATTTGTCAGTTTCCAGTAGCCTCTTCACTTTAAATTAAAATAGATGTAAGAGGTCAGACTATCAGCATAGGACAAAAAAAAAGAAGGCATTTTCTACCTAGGAACCAGAATCAGTTCTTTGTGCCCTCCTGGTAGATCAATTATGTATTAGAGCTGCTGCTGCTGCTTGACTTTTAATCCACATTAGTTCACAGACCTTGAGCAAATTTGATGTTACCATATTAAAAAGAGAAAGCACTAGAATAAGCTATACATAAGCAAAAAGGAAAACAGATCAAGCAAGGGACCAATTAATCTGTCAAATGCTGGCAATGGAGAGAGGGGCTGCCTACTGCCAGCATATTGGGAAATAAGAAACACACAGATAACTCATTTAAATTCCCTGAAGTGTACAAAATCCCACATGGAATAACCATGAGATCATTTTGAACATGTTGCTTTGTTACCCTTATTTTTGGCAACTCAGGCAAAGAAATCTGCTGATGTGTATATGTATGTAAAATGCAGTACTCTAGATCTGTAATACCTGTTCTCATCCTGAATAAACAACACTTCAAGCCACATTCTTGATACCAGAAACCAGCTGTACGCTTAGTCATTTAAAGATCCTGGCTGTGTGTTTACTGAAATAGATGACTGAAAGCAGTACTCCAGTCAGCTTTGCTCATTTTGGAGCCTGGTTGATAAATCTTCACACGTAGCCGAAGCATTAAAAAGTCTTCCATTTTCTGAACTGAAATTCTTGCATCATCATATACACTACAGTCTCTCAGCACTAAAACTAAAAGCAGCATGAATATTTAAATGTTCTGTGACAAGAATGCAGCAGCTAAAGCTGCAGTTTACAAAATGCAAAGGCTACCTTAGAATTTAAGTTCACTGGATGAAGTGGAAAAAGGTATATGTAAAAAAGAGGGGGGCAGGGAATTATCTCAAAATGCTTGCTAGCTATTGCTACTGCCCTAGAAGCTGCAGCTTGACTGCTCTAAGCTTCCATTTCCTATCAAGGACAACATTATTTGGTTGTAACATTTTTTCCTACACTGCACAGTAGTCTCTCCTGGAGACAAGAACAGATACAGCCTAGAGGTAAATAGGGACGTGAGGTGTCTGAATGCTCCATTCAGTATGGGCAGCTTTCCCAAAATGAAACCCTTCAGTTTTGACCCATTTGATACCTTTCTATGGAAATAAAAAAAATCTCTGAACGCCAGACACTTTACATAAACATTTTAATGAAGTCTTTATGGAAAACTTGTGAGTCTTCTTAGAAAGGCTGTAGGGTCAAAGGTTATAATGTTTCTGTTCAAATTTTTAAAAGAACTATAGTGTCCTTGTTTTTGTGCATAGGAATGGAGCATTTTGGAGTTCTACTAGCAGACTTCATTCAGTAATTTGCTGTGATCATACAAAACACAAGCTAACGCCAGGATCAGAATTTGATTTTCATGCAGATCTGATGTGAAGCATTATGTGATGAAATAGGTATCAGAGAAGCACTACCTTGTGTGTCCCAACACAATCTCAGTATTCAAACAGATGCTTTGTTATTTTGAGCTGCTACACTGCTGCAATTTCATCACCCAGTCCTGTGACTGGGGCAGACCTCTCCTGCAAAGTGAGGCCATGAAGGTTAACCTCCAAGTGGACACCACAGAGCTGCCCGATGGTTGTTGGCACTTGAGTGGTTCCTCTGCTCTGGTTCAACCCAAAGGTCCAGCACAACTGAACAGTTGGTATGCTCACTGAAGCTGCCAGCTTTCAGGAAAAAAAAAAAAAGTAACTGTCTTGACCACTTCTGGTTTTATAAAGTCCCAGAGGGTCACTGCAGAAGTAGAAGCCTTAACCTCAATGTCTTGGTCAAACAACAACTCCAGGAATCTCATTCTGCCTATCTAAATCCTCTATATATATTTCAGCTGATTCGAGCATTTTCACAGCAGCATTCAACTGCCTCAAAGTGTTACTAAGAACTGAAAAACACCAGACAGACCACTTACCTGATGCAAGATGTGACTGTGTCATCACTAGGACTGTTTAACACTGAGAAGATACATAAGAGTTAATAGCAAGTGGGTCTGATGAGCTCAGCTAACTCTGTGACGTTCCAGTCTGGCAACATCAGCCTGCAGGGGTAAGTGCAAACATCTCCAAAGCAATGCTCTTCACATACAGCTCATTCACTTGAACTCACTGTGCGCTTGCACTAGTTTGATTGTATCAAGTATACTCCATCATCTCTGACTACAGAGACAGGCCTTTTCCTAATAAAATATACTATAAAAATACCAGGCTACGGAAAATAGCATTCCACAAAATCCAAAGCAACATCCATACTGCAAACTTAACTGCACGCAGAAACAGTTATGGCTGAGAAACTCAATTATCTATACTGTGAAACTGTTATAGTAAGTTATAGCCACCTCTCACTCTCCAAAACAATTAAGAACGTAAACACAAGTCAAGAGCTGTTTCCAAGATGCTCTTTGGATGTAGCAATCTGTTTAGGTTAACAAAAATATTAACAGTCATGACATAGCCACTACAGCAGTAGTAAATAGTAAATAGTAAGTAGTAAATAGTTACACTCTCTTAGAGAGTTCTCCACTGGCAGTTGTCCATTATAAAACAGCAAGAAACTCAGGAAAACATGAAGTAATTTTAAATTATTGTGCCTCATACAAAAGAAACATAATGACTTTCAAATGTAAGCTTTTAAAATTGTACTCTTTATACAGATTAAACCTTTTAAATACCATTAATTAAATAGAGTGGCTACTCAAGCACTATGAGGTATTGTGTAAATACATATTAAAGAGTCCTGAGAGCTGTTTTCATCCACTGCAGTGACCTATACTGAGTAGCCTTTTTTACAAAAATTAGTATCACACAAATGCTTCGATTTATATAATATCTGTTGAAATTTCCATTGTCCATATCTATATAGTCTGAAACAGTGACTAGAAATGGATACAGCAGGATACAAACAATCCTCCAAGCAAAATATATGTAATTATTCCTTTCTTAGCCATCAAGTCTGCAGCATTGCAGTTATTTTTCAACAGCACTGAGCTGTCAATTTTAAGATAACCATTATATAATTAAGTAAGTTCTGTCCATATTCCCATACCTGTTACTCCAGGTAACTCAAGGGTTTCAACCTTAAAAGACTGGGATCAATAATTACCTTGGTAGATGGGGAAAGTGAGGGAGAAGTAAGAGCCCAGATCTGAGTATCAGTCACAAGTGAAGGACACCAGTGCTCACGGACAGCAGATCTGGTGAGGGCACACAGCGGTTTTGGAGAACCTCAGTAACTTAACTAACTGCCTCTGAGGAGTTGAACTCTGCATAAGAGGAGAATCAAGCTCACTCTGAGTACACAACTAATAAACCCACAGTAATCCACATGCAGAGTTGTAAATGTTGACAGTAATAGCTATTTCTGATGGTCTTATAGAATAACTCATCCAGGCTATGAGATACGCCTTTTTCAAAACAATGTACCTGTCTGGAAACAGTTCTCCACTACTGAGTGTCTACTGAATGCTTTTTTTGTGTAAGAAGCTTCATAACCATATAATAAAAATAACTTATCCCCTGTCATCAGCAGGATAAACAGTCCAGCCCCAATGGGAATAGGAGCTGGGCTAACAGAGAAGCTGAATTCATACTAAATAGATAATGTGATCAAGATCTTTGCATGGTTTTGCATTTCACAGGAAAAAAAAACCAAAACAATTTACAAGTATATTATACCTTTGGAATAAAGCTCTCCCTCATTGTGTTGGGTGTTTTTGGCACTAAAGCAAATACAGATGTAGATGTCTTCACAAAAACATAAATTATCTTTTCTACAATGCTACTGTCAAACAAGTTGACAGATTAATATAACCCAGCATCAGTGCAAAAACCTTTCAATGCAGAAAGTTTATAAAATAGAAGTATTGTTGTATGATTAACAGACTGTATATAGTTTTATATAGTCCTTGCAAGATATGATTCTTCTCTGATCCATATCTATCATACTGGCATGTGTTTTTCAGTACTATACAAAGCAGTTAACAAGTACAGATGCTATTTACTATCAGAGCATGTGCACAAGTATGTGCATCATCTACCACTGCTGCAGATGAAAAGTATTCCCAGCAAAGATCATACTGCTTTGCCCTGGACATGGCTCCCAGCCAGGTAGAGATGATATTTTCTCTTCAAATGAGAGATCTGAAATAATGCCTGAAGCAAGAATCAAACCAGAAGTCAAAATTTTGAAATTCAAGCAAGTAACTCTCTGTCCAACCTGGCAAGCCTAGCTTTGTTTAAATCCACATCAAATTGACATCAACTCTGATGATCTCCACGGGCAGGCAACTGCTGCCAGCTCTCTGAAGCTGCAGGGCTCTGGAAGTGCAGGAGGCTGCACCAGAGCTTGCAGGAGCCTGCAGATGCACATAGGGGAAGAGAACACAGAAAGACACAGAAAGACATCAGTGTCATGGACAGGAAAGTTTGGACTTCCTGCACTGGAACATCCTGTCTAGCTCAAGAGAAAAAGGGGTTTGGATCAGTTTTGGCGAAAGTCACCTGCACACTCACTGCAAGTATCCTTGGAATGTTTTCTGCAAGGATGGAGAGGGGCGCTCATTACCTTAAAAGTGTTAACTAGAAATCTGATTATTAAAACTAATTAAAGATGTTTAAAAGCTGGGTTTGACTCGCTGTTATGTAACACTAAGGGAAATTAGATCTATTTTAGGACTCTGAAAATGAGGGCAAAACAAATGGTACACACAAACAAGAACCTCTATCTCCAAGTTCAACTGCACAGCCTCTCCTACCCACAACACAGTCACCTGTTACCCAGGAAACAACACAAAAATTTGACTTTCCAGCACAGACTCCTCTAATTCTATTCCTTATGACATTTTCTTCCAGTGACAGCTCCTATTTTCACCCTTCCTGCTCCTTTTCTTTAGGATATAAATGCATTACAGTACATTTCACTCTAAAATAACTTGCTATTCATCCCATCTCTATTTTACAGTAAATACTGAAGAAACAGGATGCACTCAGTCACTGTATTAACCATCTTCTCTGCCTTCTCCCCAGTCTCCCTGTTCCATGCAAACTTTCCTCTCCAAGTTTCAATGCTCTGGTCACCTTTCACCATCCCACAGACTTCAGCTCTTATTCCTTTCTCACTTCACACTGAACATCAACCCTAGAGAACTCCCTTTTCATATGTGCATTTTAGCATCATTCCTGTGCTGAAATGCACATAACCTTAACTCGTGTCTTCCACTGCCAAGACTCACCGATCATTACTACTTGTCTGAAAGCTCACTAACAGCACTAGGCTCGAATTCACGCAGTTTTTACTTCCTATTGCATTGCTGCAATCCTTACAAAGTGCTCAGCTAGTAAACTCACAGCCCTAGGTTTATCTGTAAAGTCCTGTTCTCCTCTAATACTATGGCTTCCACTGAAAGAGCAACACTTACCATGTCTTTCCACATACAATGTTGTGGGGAACCTGACCCCTTTAACAGCCTACCACCATGTTTTGCGTTGCCTAATAGGTATTCTATCTAAGGGCTGGGGGTTTTTTAAAAAATACGGGTTTGATGAGCCCAAGGCTGTGAAGTTCAGTCCATAGTGAAAGGATCAAACCCAAGAAAGAAAGGACAGAGCACATGGTCCACCAAATAAAAGCAGAGAAGGAAACCAAGCTGACACTATTTGGGTGACCAGAACTGTGGTCTCTGTGAATCCTGACGGAATTCCTTGTAAGTTTTTATTGTTTGTTGAAAAGAAAATTAAAATTCTGAACAAGGAGGGGTGGAAAGCAACCAACACCTGGTCCAATAAAATGCACTAATAGCAAAATCATTCATTTTTAAATAATGTGCTTTGCAGCAAAACATGTCTCCTCCAGTACAATATCTGAATGAAAGCAGATTATGGCCAGGGTTTGCTGACGAACATGGACCAAAACAAGTTATCCTAAACCAACCTCCCCATCAGACCATGACTGATGCAAACTCAGGAATGCCAAATAAAAATGCTGAACAGCATGCCAGGGCTCCACTCACTCCATCCGGCCTTACCTCAGGAAGAGGGACAGATGGTGCCAGTGACTCAGAAGAATGCCAAAAGGCTCTCATCTCACAGCAATAACCTATGTCCCAGCCTTGTGACAGTCTGTCATCCACACAAATGGTATTTTTCAAGGGCATACTTGTGAACTTGGTGCTGGTAGGAAAACAAGACAGAGTGCTCTCACAAGCAGCTTCTCTTTTTGTGACTTGAGCAAATATAATTCTATTCTGCAGTTTCACCAGTGTGCTCCTCTGTGTGAGAAGGCAGGGCCTTGGGAAATAAGGCCTGGCAACATAAATTACAGCTTAGTGTAGTTCTTCTGACTAACTTAAAATTGTCAAAAACCTTTCTGGGAATAAAAAGCCTCAGGGAATGCATAAAAGATATGTGATCAAGACTTCATAATGTTAAAGGAAATCAATCCCAAACACTCCCCACACACCCCCCCAACAAACCAGATCCTCCAGATTCTCCACTTGTGTTTTTTTTCAATTAATGTATCTGCAAAATAGAACAAAGCAGTTGTAACTCTTTTCCCTACTGCCCCTTTAATTTATTTTTTTTTACATTTCCAATTCTGGTTTGCCATTTTTACTCTGGGAAAAAAAAAAATTGCAATTGTACTTCTTTTCCCCAAAAGCAGCCACTGAGTGAACAAATACAGAGATGCACTGGCTCCCCATACAGGGGCCGGGACTGACTTAGGACAAAGAAAGAGAGGACGGAGCTTTGGATTGGTAGACCAAGATCTGGGCAAAAACAAACTGCTCAGAAGACTTGTGCCAATAACAGCTACTATGACGATATTCTTAGAGACACGACGCTGTAAAGACCTAAGCACATTACACATCTTCCCTTATTAGACAAAATAGTACAGAATGAGACAGCTACATATTGACCCAAACTGCTATTTTGAGCAGTTGTTCCCCAACATATTGCACCTTTATACCTCTTAGTAGTGACACAGATATTTTTCCAACCTCAGCTCAATACACCAAACACTTGGGGGTTTGTCAGTCACAACCCAGGTTCTATTTGCCCTCCCAACCTGGAGCTGTTTCTCAGAAGACTCACCCTGTTTCACATAGGCTCCAAAGTACTTTACCCTCTGGCCCATTCTTTTCTCCCCATGCATCAGCCAGAGTGTGAGTTCAAACATCATCTCTGCACTCGTAGCTCACATGGAGTGTTCTCCAGTGCCCTCCTGTATAACAACCTAATATCGCAGCCTGTTGCTCTGAAAAAGGTCCAGCTTAAAGCCCAACGTAGCTCCAAAAAGAAATGCTAAACTTGCCACCCTTACCTCCATTCTCAAAAACTGCACATAACAGAGCTGAGTCATTCATCGTTTTCAGGCCCTAGAGTTGTATTTGATTTCAGCTGCTCTCAAGCCCCACACATCTCATCTCTGTTTACATTCTGCAAATACTTCTTTCATGGTGTTGCTTAGACATTAGAAGTGGCTGAGAGTGTGTTCACCAATGCAGCAAATTATCTTTTTTTTTCCTTATAAAAACACAGAGACGTGCCTTTTCTATTTTTCAGGGAAGTGCAGCAGATGTATGTTTTTTCATCTCAGTCCTCATGTCTACTTTCCTAGCCTGTGATTTAATGAAAGATTAAAGACTAGCTTATGAAAGTTCACCACGGCAACTGCTGATGTCATTGGGAACTGGATTCCCTGTTGGGGCTTAAAGAAAGATGAAGACCATATTGATAATTGACAATATTTCTGACATTATTCATCTAGCTAATTAAGCCACAACTCCATACCACTACATATGCTCAAAACTGAATGAACAAAAAATGTAGCACCATTAATATTCTTAACTATTGGTGTTACATAAATTTAGCCCACAGAAACTAACTGTCCATGGAAGGTGTAGATTATTTATTCCTTTCCTATTCAGCAGCAGAAAAACAGATTTATTCATGCATCTACTTCATGATGTCATGTCTTTAATTATCCTACTGAAAAAAAAGCATGTGCATTCTTCCTCAGAAAGTGAACCTAAGTGCTGCATTTCACATGCCATAAAATGAAGCAGGATTTTTATTCAATTGTAAGCACATTTAAACATTGGATGAAAGGAGACACGTTACCACTTTGGAGAGCTTTGCCTGTAACCCTTGCTGTGTTTGTCATCCTTTCGAGAAGATATGAGTAAAACTTTCATGTATGTACAAACACAAGAACAAAAGGCACATTCAAAGTCACCAAAGTGTATATTTGGTCTCCTTTTGGCTCTTTCTGAGGCAAATTACTGTTAAAGTGCCTTTATGGTACTTTGTTTCTTGCTTCATCCTCTGACAGCAACTCAAAAGCAGTGTACTGATGGGCAGTCAACCCATACCATGAACATACACCCAGTAAATGAGAATATCTGCCACAAAACCACAATACTCAGGGATAGAGAAGGGGAAGTTGTTTAGGACTTTAGCAGATTTCATGAGGAAAAGATGCAATTGGAGAGGAAGCAAAAGTCCATTACAAAGCTTTAAGAAACACTTGCAATGAGTACAAATAGTTAGGCTTTATGTATCTACTAAGATTACAAGTATTTGGATGACAGGAATGAAAATGGAGGTAGACATACCATCTTCTCCCTGCATTTAAGTGAAAGCTGTGAGACCTGGAACTGTGCCTGAGTCCTGGACACACAGCCAAGCTCTGCAGTTCTGCTACACAGTGTGGCTGCTATCCTCGGGGAAGGGCATCACACATCATTACAAAAAAGCATATGATCATCAAAGGGGAGCTCTTAAAAGAAGACATTTACAGTCACTATATGAAAGTAAAGAAAATTCATCAAGAAGATTTAATGGGACAGAATAACAACAGGATGAGAAAGAAAATATATAGTAAGGCTCACCTTGCATGTATGATGCTGCCTAGTTTGATTTCATTCCTACAATTTAAAGCAATAACGGATATGGTCCAAGATGTTCCCATAGATCTTCAAATGGATTAATTCTTAACTGGCTTTCATGCAGCTCTCTTTAAAGGCTTGTATGCTTCTTTCATTTGATACTGCATTGATTTTTTCTGAAGTTTCCTCCTATCGTGGCTACCCTGATCAATTAGTGTGCTATAAATAGAGCAGTCAGATTTCTCTCACTGGTCTCATTAAATTGCACTCCTGCTGAATTTCTGTGAAGAACATAAACTGCATCATACTGATAGCAATAGTATGAAGACATCCTCAGGTTTCCAGAGAAAATCAATTGCTCAATATTCCTAACAAAATGCTTTGAAAAGCATAACCCAATGGATCTCAGCTAATGCCCAAAACATATGTCAAACCTTGCTTGAAATTCTGCATCTCTAAAACCCCAAAATATAAAGGATGAGAAAATAAGTGGTTAAGAGGCTCAGCCACCCCCTCAGTGATACATAATCCCTCATCAACCATAATTATTTGACTGCATCCCTTCATAATGGAAACATGATGCAGGAGGTATGCAGCTAAGCCACATAATTCTTCAGGAAAGTGAAGTAAGGATTCAAGGAGGAACACAGTCCCAAGGCTGTCAAAGTCACCATGTAATGGTGGTATGCTCACTAACTAAAACTAAAGGGGAATGATAAAATCTGGTACTATGGTATAGGTTAATTATTGCAGATGTGTGACAGTTATGACTTTTTTAATGTTAATCTTTATTTTCTAATGGTATGTCAGTATAGCTATTAAAAATTGTTTTAGAAATGACATTTTACTAAATGAGATTGATAAGAGCCATAAAATAGAAATGGAATTGTCTACTTTGAAACATTTCAAATTCTAACATGAAGGGCAGCTTTTAGGTATTTCTTCTGCCCTACACCTTGCCCTACCCTTTTGTAACTATCCTGTTTTCTTCTAACATCATTTGTGTCTTTTTCCTACTCTGTTAGGCAGTATCCTTCAAACTCTTTTCCATTTTCCTCCCAAAATGAAGCTACATTTTCACCATAGATTCTTCTGCAGGTTGGAAATTCCTACTGCAAAGGCTGGGTTTATAACTACTGCATTTGAATTACTGAATGTATCCAATGTTTCTACATGGAGTCTCACTAGTGTCTGGAGAATAATCTATGGGGTTTTCATATGGAAATCTGAAAGATCCATTGCAGACTTCATAGGACTGGCTGTACCTTGCAAAGACCTTCTGAGAAGAGTGCTGGAGGACTACCAGTACTTGGTGATTTGCCCTGGCTTCTTCATACTTTGCATGGTGGCTTTCAGCCAGGAGATGCAGTCCTCTAAATTATACTTTCAATCAAATAGATTAGCATGAGATTAGCATGTCCCAACAAGCTCAGAAACTTTTATAGGTAATAAGGTACATTCAGTGCAGTATCAGGAAAGAAAACTGCAGTTTAAATATACTTTTGCAGATGCCCTTTCCTGAGTCACAGCAGAACCACTTCCTCCTTCCAGAAAATACTTTCAGTGGTGGAAACAGCAAAGGGTTGAAATCCAGTTCTTCTCAGAAAGAAAGCCCTCCCTCAAAAAAATTCTAACAGCTATAGCAGATTCTTAAGAACCAACTAAAAAGAGCTGGAAAATAACAACCACATTTGAAAACACAATCTTTAACCACTGATTAAAGATTGAATTTTCCAATGCCACTGTGTGTTATTAGAGTCAGTCCTATAAAATAAGGGAGCTGAATACATATTTTATAGCAAAAGCCTAAACTGTGAGGGACAACATAAAAGGTAATCCACAAAAACAAACAAGCACCTTGGTATACCCAGAACTGTTCTGGGGGAGATGCTGACATGAGGCTTTCTCAGTGTCAGGTGCTGGAGTGATATTCATTTGTTTTGATTGAATGTAAACCCAATTTTCCATGAACAGGACAATATGCTCAGCCATGTCAGGTTTCAGTCTGTATCCATGTTTGGATATTCATTATGTGTAAACAAAGCATTAGTGCTCCATCCTTTTATTATAGAAGACACTGGAAAAGATTACAAGTACTATTTTCATATTCCACATAATATGTAAGAGATGTTTTTTAAGAACTTTTTCTGATCTTTTCAAAACAGGAAGGAAATGACTGCAGAAATGTTTTTCCAGGTGTTGGGGGTTTTTTGGTTGGGTTTTTTTTAGGTTTGTTTTTTTGTTTGTTTGTTTGGGGGTTTTTTGTTTGGTTTTGGTTTTTTTTGTAATATGCTAGCCACACTGGAGTATGATATTTTAGAAAGAGATCATATTTATTTTTTTCTTAAGGAATATGATTTTCTTTATTTGTTAGAAATCTAATCTTTCAGTTCCTGCACTACTCTAAATCACCAGCAATGTAGCACTTACTTAAACAGTTACGCAAATTAAAACAGAAAAATTGAACTCTCTTACTTTTTTTATGATTATGAAACATGAGATGATACAAACCATCACCAGACATATAATTTCACATTTTTATGGTGCTTTCCCCTGGAGAAGTTTCCCATATTTGTTTTTAAAACATTAGTGAAATATCACAGCAGTGTTCTTCCTGCACAGCAATCACTTAGAACCAAAGGCAAAATTTTGCTTATAACCAAAGGCAAATTGCATTCATAAAAACAGGTGTCATAGGAGGTCAACACTTGCCAAGGTATATAAACCAAAATCACAAAAAAAGATTAAACGGTATCATTTTAGGAAACCAGAGTGGAAGGCTTAGCTGGTATCAAGGACACTGTGTGCACAAGCAGTATGTCCTGAAGACACCAAGATAAAGTCGACTGTGCACAGCCTTATAAGATCACAAAGGATTTATTAGCATAATGGAAAACAAAGGTTAGACTGGTTTCAGAAAATAATTCCAAAAATGATCCAGCATATCCTTATGAGGTAAACCTGAAAGATGTATTTATGAAATGGATTGATAATACGGGTAATTTGGACACTACAAAAAAAACCCCAAATTTAGGCTCTCCAAATGAAAACAATCCCACCGATTTTCAGATCTTACCATCTCCAGTGCCAAACAAGACAGGAAGAACATCTCCAGGTCCTAATTCCAAATCCCTGCTGTTGTCCATCAAAAAAATTCCTTTCTAGGGGTTACTGAGCATCACACACTAATTCCTGCTTTGGAACCAACAGCACACAGTGAAATAGCAAAGAATTTTATAGGAATTGACATTTTGAAATAGAAAAATTAGGATTTACACTGAGAGGAAATCAGAAGAGCAAGAAGTCGTAGAAAGTCTTCCAAAGAACATGCCAGGCCTACCTTTAAGTTTTTAAATTAAACTGTATGAAGCACTAGAAAATATTATGCACAGGATAATCTTGCCTTAGCAGGAAGGTGGACTATGATCTTAAAACATGTCTTCTGTCTTTAGCGTTACAATTCACAACAAATTAACTTTATTTCTCAGTGACCTTAAAAGGAAGACTACTGTTTATTCTCTTCATTACCTTAAGATACTGAAGCAAAAGGAAATATTTAGACCTTGACTGAGAAAAATCACTTCCAAAAATAGTTATTTTGAAGCCAAAGAATGGTCATAACCATATAATTTTTGAACTGTGGCCTATCAGAGACAACAGCAAGTCAATCACACTGACAAGAGTTAATTGCCTATACTGAGTTTGTGCTACAAGACCCTCTTTTCTCATGTTGGTGCCATCTTAGTATCATAGTAGTTTTTCAGCTCAATCAGAGCAATTTATTTAGTCACTATCTTTACTTGATATAGATAGTTTCAGTTCCCCAATAAAAAGAAGTAAAGCAGAACAGTGGTTAGTTAGCATCTAGCAAAAGCTCAAGAAAGAAGCAGCTTGCACATACAAGAAGAATCTCTTCTATTTTCTTTCTCTCAAGATGCAATAATTTCCTTAGAATGCTTTTCTCTGTTGACAGAACTGATGGAAAAATGTCAACTAAGAGCATTTTCATCGGTTTCTATGCTAACCATGTCTATTCTGTTGAGTAGAAGAAAACTTGAGATTCAAAAAAATTCTTTTTCTAGGTCATGCCAGGTTATTGCACTACATCCTCAGAAGCTCCCAATGTACCCTGCCTGCCTCCATGAGCACTAAGTCATGTATACCACACAGATCAGCTCCAGTCTGAGGAACTAAAAGGACAGTTTCCTTAACAACCTAGTGGGGCTAGAAGACTCACTTGGTGTGTGAACAGGTTAGGACTCACTCTTCAGTGCTGCTTTACTGAATGGTACAAAAAGTAATGGGAACACTGCTTAAAAGATTTGAAGTTGATTAGATGCTGGATGTGAAGAACACTTGGACACTGAGACCACAAAAGACTGAGATCTCCTTAGGAGTCTAAGAAGAACATGTCATGCAGTCATCTGTGGTGACTGAGGTTTTGGAGAATGCCATCAGAACATAGAGACCAAAAAAAAAAAAGTTTAAGTGAAGACTAGTACAAAGTAAGGCAATGTCAGCAGGAGCAGGATGAGGAACCAGGGAAGAAGTACGACTGTGGCAAAGGCTTCTCAGAGCAAAAAGGGCAGGAGGAATGAGCAGAAGAGTCTGTGCCAGTTAGATCAAAGTGTCTGAACAAAAGCCAAGCTTCCCACAACTAATCATGCCTTGCTTATAGCAAATGCCTGCAAAACACTGGCAAAGTGCCCTCTGTCTTTCTTGTGTGGGTTCACATGGAGGATGACAACCTACTGCAGGCAGATACTCTGCTAGCTCCAGTGGCAGGTTCAGAGGGTGGATATTTAACTACATGAAGCTTCCTTGCAGTTTTCAGTAAGATGCCACACAGCAGAGTTTCTGGGAGTGAGAGTTCAGTTTACTGCTTTTTATCATTTGTTTCAGTCAGCAGCCCACATGAAATTATGTGCATTCAAAGAGCATCTAATGAGAAGCTCTTAATTTAGCCATGCTAGAATTCAGACTCTTAGTTGGGGGCTCAGGATCAGGACTTCTAAAGTCTTGAATCCTCCTCATCAAAAATTAATGGCAGCTGGACTCTAAATATATAAAAAGTGACTGAAAATCAGACCCTGTCCTGTCACAGTGGGTACCCCATGTCAGAAGACATTTTTAACAGTAATCTTTCAGTGGAATAGGTCTCAGCTGGAAAAAAAATAAACAAAAAGGATGGTATCCTCTCATCTTAGAAGTGTGTTTGTGAGAGGAAATGTATTAATGTTCCAAAGGCATTCAACTTTTTTTTTCATCTTTTTTTTTTAGTGAGCATCATAAAAAAAATCTAGTAAGGAAACTGATTATTCTGTCTTCAGGTAACAGCTGGGACCACACTGAATAATGGTTATATCTATACAAACATGTTTGTAGCTGAATTCGAGATACGGTCATCAAGTCACTTCTCACCCAGCAGGTTAAGCCCATCCAGACAGCAGGTGAGGAGCTAGAAATAACAATCACTACCAGTTCACCCTGGTTCTACTGTAAATTGCTGGTAAATCTTTTTGATGGCCTTTTTACAAGTAGAGAAGTCCAAATGTATGCAAACTCTTGCAAAATAACAAGCTCTTAGTAAAAATATGCCGTTCTGCTGCTGTTGCCACAGAACATGAGTTGGACTGGTATGAAATTGTGCTGTTTACAAGCACATCCCTCCATTCTCTGAAAGGTTGTGAGCCCACGTGACTCTAGCATTTACAAACAGTTTAATTCTTTAACAAAAAAAAAAAAAAAAAAAAAAACAAAAAAAAAAACCTGAATGAANAAAAAAAAAAAAACAAAAAAAAAAAACCTGAATGAAAGCAGCTATATGATTTACTAGACTTCCTGAAAGGAGAAGATACTCCCACCAAAAGCTTGAGCCTGCTACTTTTCAATATTCTGCCAAGCACTATGGGAAGTGTCAGGACCCTGTTCTCAAAAAACTGGTGGAAAACTCAAGCACCGAATGAGTGGGCTTTAGTGTTTCAAGTTTGGATGCAAAAACATTTAAAGCTCTATTTTGCAGTTTGATGCTCAGTGATGCTCATCGCTAGTACTAACTGTTCCTCAAGATCCTTATTAACAATCTTATGCACTGCACAGAGCATATGACCACGTAATTGTAATTAGTTCTGGACATTTCTGTCTTAGGAATTCCTGACACTGCAACCTGCTGGTTGCACAGATGTAGTCCAGGACTAGGTGGCAAAAATTAAGCACTCTCTGTGCTTGTTGAACCAATGTTGATGTTCAGGCAAGATTCCCTGTAAGATACTGATAGAGTTCAAGCTTAGAGAAAATGGGAGTAGGAAGTCCTGTCACTTTCATCCTCAGACTCTGCATGGTCTGGTGTCTGGTACTTCCACCTTACACTGCTGCAGCATATTTCATTGGGGATATTGTTCTTACAACTCACACTAACAACTGTGTGAAAGACCTTTTTGATAGTAATAGCAGCAGCAAGCATGCTGTCTTCATTTACTTTCTCATTTGCTTTCATGCTTGCAGTAGTGAGTTTGTTTTAGCTTGTGAAGTTTTCCTCTGTTACAAAACAAAAAGATAGTCAGTTAAAAGACCTGCCTTGTCCCCCAAAACACTGCTGCTGTTTCTTCCTATAAACACCCTCAACCCAGAAGAAAAAGTCTTCTGTCTTCTGCAACAATGCTGGCTGTCCACATATGTTCAGCTCCCAGTTCAAATGTGTATCATCTCTTTTTCACCAGCTTTTTAACTAGGAGAAAAGCATTCACATTCAGCCACCAATAACTGCAAAGCATTTGGAGGTATGGCCTGCCTGAGTGACAGACAGCATGAAAAAAAATCTGTCATGCATGCAACTGCTATTATGTGCTAAATAGAAATTAAGTATTTAAGAAGGAGTTAGTGGTCCAGGTTTTAGAATACTAAATATTAGTTAATCAAAGGGCCTCATGCATACCCACCATGTTCCATTTTGCAAAACTCACTTATAATTACCCCCAAAGCTCTCTGTCAGAGTTAATAATAACCTCAACTTTCCATATAATTTTTAAATTGAGTTTTCAGCCTGTGAAACAGTTTTTACCTGCTTTGTGAAAATAATGCTGTCTTGAGACTTAAGAAAACCCCAACCAACCAACCAACTAAACAAACAAACAAACAAAAAAAAGCTCAGATAGGGCTTGTGTATAAAAAAAAAAAAAGGGCTATCAGAAAGTCATACTCACAACCTCCTCCCTCCTTCTGCCCAAGTGTTCTCAGATCAGTGTTTTGGCAGAAGGGGTCATGGATGTGCCAGGAACAATAAAATTAAAGGAAGGCTTTTAAAAAGGGGGAAGGGGTGAAATATACTCTTGACTTAATTATGTCACACTAAAAGTCCATGTAGCCTCATATCCTGTCCTTAACAGAGGTCACAAATGAGAGTCTAGTGCAGGTACAACTTGGACAGCATATGTGATTATATCCACTCAGCATTTACCTCATCTCCAGCTATGTGATGCCCAAGGAACTTTGATATGGTTTTTACATATTTAGCAATCCTCAGTTCATTTCTCTTTCACAAACTTACCGATTTTCCCTAAACACAACTTAACTTTAAGTACACGAAATTTCGCACCAGAGTTCCATAAATTACCCAAATATTGTACAAAGAATTACCATGTCTTACAAAGAGCCAGACCTCTTCCTAGTATCACCTGATGATGCCCACTTCTTAAAATGGAGATAACATCATCGGCAGTCCACTCTCTCCAGCCACCCATGGTCTTATTTGTATCCTGATCTGACCTCATCAGGAACCCTACTTTAAGCAGGAGGTTACATGTGCCAATCTCCTCAGGTCTTTTCCAACCTAAGTTATCCTGTGATTCTATGGTTTTATACATTCCTGTACTTTCCCTCCACAGTTTCCTGTTTCCACCCAGATGAATCCCAACCAACTTATTTGTTCCTTATACAGAAACCAGCCCATACTCTGGGGTGTTTTTGCCCTTCTCTAGTCCTAGAGTAGTCTTTCTGAGACATAAAAAATAGAAGCCACCCCAACATTCAAAATGGAAGTGATGGCACAGATTTTTGTAGTGACTTCACTGTGTTCCCTGCTCTCTATTCATTTCCTCACAATTCTTTGCATTTGATCTGCTTTTTTGAACAACATCATGTTTTCACACAACTATTTATCAGACCATAACATCGAGTTGTCAGTCTTGTGTGGTAAGAGCTGAGTTCACCACTGTCTATGGAAAGATAGAACTGGTTTTCTTTTGAGCTCTCAAGAGATCACTTTCTGTGGGAAAAGTAGCTGCAACACACAGATTGCATCCTCTTGATGGTGAAAGAGACAGAATTTTGTAAAGTTTTATAAAGGCAGTTACTCAGGGCACTTGGGGATTGAAGCACACAGTGCTGTAACCCCCCATACTTTGAACCCAGCTGCTGAGTAACATGAGCTTCTTCACCCACCCAAAATTAGTGTTTGGATACAGAAATCGATGAATGGAGAGAACTGGGCACCTAAAGACCAGAATTCACAAGCAACCGCACACTGAGCATGCTAGGCAGAGCCAACACAAAGGGCTAAAGTCAAGGCATGGGTTTCAGTCTCAGCACTCAGAAAGTTTTCCTTCTGCTCATGTTTCACAGCTCTAAGCTCTTAGATACTCCTAGGCACCTAATGCAGACAGATCCTTCTCAGAATATAAAGAATATTACATGTTGTATTTGCTTCCTATTCTTCACTGCAGGAGGTGTAGGAGCTTTAAGTGCAAATCCTCCTTCTCACAGATGAGAAGCAACATAAATCCTGTAGCCACAAGCATCTGCAAGGAAGAGTTTCAGTCCTTTTTTCCAGATGCACACAGCCAGTGTATGAGCTAGGACTGGAGCATCAGGAGTCCCAGACAAGTGCTCCAACCTCCACATCAATTTTTTTCTTCTTGGATAGCAAAACCACTTGATCTAAAAATCAGCACTGCCCTAGACTGCACCAAATATCTGGTATAGCACTGTTGCAATGGGTATGCTGGAAATTCACATCAGATTACAGATAATCACTGTCCTTTAACACGAAAAATTCCATGGCCAAAAGTCTCTTTTCCAGAAAACAATTGCTTAAGAAGGGTTTTTCTAATTTATACACATAAATTTGGGGTATGATTCTTTTCATACTCCCATTTAACATACACATGCCCATAAAGTATATAGCAGAATTCATCTTTAGTAGAAACTGTATATATTTACTGATCTTACTCTCAAAAGCAATTTCCTAAACAATAAGCCTTTGTGAAAAGCTCAAAAATGCCATAGCTTATAATGTCTTTGGTACATACTATATTGAGTATTCTGCTCACCATGGAAGCTAAGTAAATATAATGCAAATTTAGTAGATTTCATTCAGGAGGCAAAGGGATTTAGTTAACATCAAATTCAGTGGTCACTAATCTCACTTTCACTGTCCCTTTTCACCCAAGTAACACAAATATTTAAATCCTCCAAATGGTAAAGTTCAGCATCTTGAGCCCTGTTAAATCTTATAAGCCAAAGTAAATTTCATTTCTCTGATTAAACAGAGCATGTTTACAAAGATCATAAATAAATAGTGTGTGTGAGTTGTTCTTATTCTTTTTCATACTACCTGATTAAGCACTTTTTACTTTGACATCATTCAGAGTGATGTTTTACACTATGCATTTTTCCCCAAAATAAAGGAAAAGGCAGTCCCTGTGAGGGTAAAGGAGTATAACATCTGAGGCAAGGAAACTTGCAAGAAGGTGCAAATAGACATGTACCTTGCCCAGGGTCTCTCTGTTACACCTTTCCACCAGGCTTTCCTCTTAATTCCTTTCTGACTGCAATTTTTTGAAGTGAGGTTCTCTCTTCAAGAGGCTCAGTACAATTGTCTTTAGTCCTTCCCACTCATTCTATTATACCTTTACATAGATAATGTCTGAGCAAAAGAGATAAGAAAAAGAAAAAAAGAAAAGGAAAAAAAAAGAAAAAAAAACCCCTAAATATAAACAACCCCTCAAGTAGTATAACTACTGGGAAAATATCACTAGAGAGTCAATCAGTTCTGACACCAGTAGAACATTAGCTCTCATTCGTTCAGTAGTTCTCTACAGAAAATTGATCAGTGCATTATGAGAGCCCAATTAACTGACTGGGCAAACAATGATGCTGTGGGTGCTAACCACCACCAGACTGAGGATATTCGACAATACAAAGCTGGAGGCATGAGTAAGTTAAGTAAGCCAATGGACTTCTTCCCAGTTCAGTAACAAACCAAACAACAGCAGGAGGAGAATGCAGTCTCAGAGCCCAGCAGAAGTTTGGTAGGTCATTTGTCATATTTTCACATGAAATTATGCAACTCTCCTCAAAGCAACCATCTCCAAATAATGCCGAAGAAGAAACACCACCATTTGAAAACAAAAACTACTAAAGCATTTATTCATGTCCTAAACCAGAAAAAAATGGCTAACTTTGAAAAAAAAGCACAAAAAAGGAAACAACTTTGAAAGCAATAAAAGGAAATTCAGCAGTACTAGAGCACAGATCTCACTGCTGCCTTCTAATGTACTTGTCAAGATGATGGAATCATACTGTTGCATAAGAAAACACAACAAAATGAAAATTGAGATCTTTGTCTCATGACTGTCACTACCCTTCTGTGTGCAACAGCAGGCTGAATACTGGTTAAGCCATTGCATCAGTTAGATCAGATCAAAACGTCATACTACTGCTATGCAAATTTCTTCAAAAATAGCACTGCCAAGATGAAGAAAGTTCAAAGATAAGGCCGTTATTTTGCTTTGAGAGCAATAAAAACATATAAATGATAGAAACACCACAGAAAAGGAATAGATGTTCTTGTAAAAGCAAGGCACACTACCACATGAGTGAATTACAGGTATTTTTAACACGGCAACTCAAGCTTGCACAACAAACAACTACCTTAAGAATTTTAGTTTTCCATTTTAATAAACACAGAATATCATAGGAGACAGATGAGAGTTATGTAGTATCCTTTTCACCAATGTGCCTGTGCCATGTAAAGTGCATTTGCCATGAGCTAAAAGAAATTTAAATCATTGTATACTCAGTCCCAGAAGCTGGCTGCTCAGATTAATCTTGACCCAGAAAAAGAGCCAAGCACATGCTGAACTTTGAGTAAATAAATAGTTCCAGCTAACTGTCTTATCACGGGGCCCCACACTTTTCTTGACAAATTAGGTAGAGCCCGTCTCCAAAGGAATCAATGAAAAAAACCAAGCTGGTGTAGCAGCAGCAACCCTTATTTCATTAGCCCTGTGCATAATTACAAGATAAACTCATTACTTGCAACTTGCTGCTGCAGAAGCTACTGTGTGAATTTATGGGAAGCCAGTCACTTCGGACTAAAGACCAAAAAGCTACCTCTTATTTATAGCAAAGACAGCAGGTACACGTCAGGAGTTACTGTAGTTAGCTGACTGAGTTCACACTTTACCTTGTGCCACAGTAGCTTGCCTGTTCACCCATACCTTAAGGTATTAATAGCCTTGCTATTCAGAAGTTCTTGGATTTTGGGGGTTTTTAGGGTTTTTTTAGCCACCTAAATTTGTAATGAATTGCAAAATGAAGGAGAATCAGGAAAGAAAAGAAAATAATAATGTTACCTGAAGGCCCTCTATGGCTAATCTAAGCATGCTTGGTGTGAGCTTGGAGGCCTGTTTGAAGGTGAAGTTGCTCCAGTCTATAATCAAAACAAATCCATTCACTTGAAGCTCAGGGTCTTCTATCATGGCTTCTAAAGAAAGAAGTATGGCACGCAAAATATCCACCAGCGTGTACCTGAGAACGTGAAGGGGAGATTTGGTTAGGAAAGCAGCAACAACCACAGAGGTGGAGAAATTCTGAGCATTCTCTCTTTGTCAATAGTTTAATCAAAGGAGAACAAATGCATTCTCAGTAGTCATTGGCACATAAAGCTGGGAAAGCCTCAAAAGCTCAATCTGATCAACTCATCTTCTGGACCAGGGTTATGTACATCCAGACCATCAGTCAGCCAGAACAAACTACAAGAAAATAACACATCTAAAGCAGATTTGAACTTTTCTGTAGTCTCCTAAGCTGCTTTAGTATCTTTACATTTTATTACATCTATACAAGCATTAATATGCCAATTTTATTTTTCTGAAATCATAATGATACCAAAACATTAGTCTAATGCCAGAAGTCTAGACCCAAGAATTCTTCCTTATATTATTCCAATGGAATGAAATAACAGCTCTTACAAAATTATCAGCTAAAGAAAAGGGGGATTTCCATGTTTTCCCCTTATCCCTCTCTCAGTGAAATATTTTATCTTAAATCCACAATTACAGAAGGCTGATTTCTCAAGGATCATGAAAGCAGAAGGTAACACACAGGAGGGCGTTGAGGTGTTTCTGGCTAAGGGCACCAGCAACATTTGAATAGTCACTTAACTGTCCCTAGAGTACTGAGTACTTTCAATATCCAAATTCCGTGGTCTCATGAGTAAATCTGGCATGTGGTATTCATCAGTCCTAGAACCGTCTATGTTAAACTTGGGTTTACAAAGATGCCATCTACAATATGTTTTACATATATGCACGTAAAATTTTCTTAGATCAATGACTTTATAAAAGAAGTCATAACTATATTACTAAGCCCTGTTGAGTGCAATCTTTCTTTTTGGAAGCTAAAGCACCTAACAGAGTTCCTGAATAGCTTAAATATATACAAGTAATGTCATCTTTAGATTGCCATATAATAGAGTTATTAATCATCTGGCAGTTTAGTTTGTTGGATTTTTAAAAATAAGGGGAAACACGAGAGTTATCTGCGTTTTTGTAAGATATATTAAAGTAGTAGGTTAATTTTTGATTCTTTTTTTCCCCTGGGCTAACTATGTTTTATATGTAAAAATATTTTTTTTTAATTAACATTTTTACAAAAGCATGTAGGGATAAAACAAGGGGGAATGGCTTTAAGTGGAAAGATGGTAGGTTTAGATTAGATATTAGGAAGAAATTCTTTACTGTGAAGGTGGTGAGGCACTGGCACAGGTTGCCCAGAGAAGCTGTGGATCTGGTCTAGTGGAAGGTGCCATTGCCCATGGCATGGGGGTTGAAACTTGATGATCTTTAAGATCCTTTCAACCCAAACTATTCTATAATTCTAGGATTTTATAAATAGTTACCAAAACAGACATAAATTGGCCAGTTCCACCACAGTATTAAATGAGGCATAAGAAAGTCAAACGAGAAAAATATCAGATAAAAAAAATTCCAGAAATGAAAGAGTTAAATCTTCAGTGTTTGTGCAGGTATTTTTAATAAGGCCATTTAAATATCTCTCATGATGACATCAAACAGAAGTTTTCAAAATTGTGCATCTCCAGAGAATTCTTCATCATACTGCACTCTGTATATGTAGCAAAGAGCATATGTGCCTACTTAGAAATTACATTAAATTATACTGGATTCTACTTGCTTTAATGCAATGAGTACACTGTTCTGTCATGGGCATAACTGTATTTTGAAAGTATCTGCAAAAGGAAATAACACAAATTAATTTAATCTGTTGTAGCTGACTCCTTGCAGCTTTCCTTTTTTGTTTTTTTCTAGCCAACTAAAACTCAGTGAACTTCCCAACTATGGATTCATAGGAAAGGGACTAAAAAAGGACTCTCTTAATGTTGGGACAAGATAAAGTGTGTTTTACCCACAAAACATTAGGGGAAGCACTGTTTTACAAAATTATTGTCTTCATTCTGGAGACTCTTATTTTGTTTTGAATTTTGTTTAATTGACTGGGATAAAATTTTTCATATTCACTCCTCTCCTTTGCACTTTTCTGAGATTTAACTTTTATCTAACACTTTACTTTTCTGAGATCTAGGGTTTATTGGAAGTTTGGCATTCTCCTTCTCTTTTGTTCAGGTTTTTTTCAACTAAAGGAAGAAACGGAACAAAAAAAAATTGTCATAATTTCCCTACAGAAATCATCAAAATGTTAAAATTTTCTATTTTCTTTCAGTAGGGGGAAAAAAAAAAAAAAGAGAAAGAAAAAAGAAAGACCATTTCTGTAAATGGAATTTCATCCACGGGGAAAAAACAGCATGCCTTAAAACCAGTCTCAAAGGAATCTTTAAAACTGTTAGTGAAATTTGATCATCAAAGAACTGTTGGGTCAGTTTTTGCAGTAGGCACAGTGCCACACATCTAGAGTACTCTGCCAGCCCTGAGCAAACCTGCACACGGGCACAGGGGTTGGCATGGGAGGGCCAACAACTCAGGCACAGCGTGGCTCATGTTCCCCTTTTCCCCAGGCAGTGCAGCTCCCCCAAGCCCAGCTGGGGAAAATGTCACCAGCACTGCAAAGGCCTCTGAATAAGCCAACGAACACTGCCAGTGACACAGCACAAAGAGCAACCTGAAATAATTCTTACTGACTCTTTCCCAAACTAGTTTGCACATGTATAATGGGACATGTAGGGAGTGTTTCGCAGCATGAAAACTATAAATGATTGCAGTGGCAATACATGCCTAAAGCATCTGCAGACCAGTCTACCTATCCAATACAATACTGTTGCACGGACAGTGGAGGGCACTTAATCAATGTGGGTACTAAAAATCCCCTGTATGGCATGCACTTTGTACAACTGCCAGCATCAGGATTAAAACCAGCAGCCTGAGGGAAGAAGGTTTAGAGAGTCACGTTTGGGGCTGGGGCTGGGTTCAGAGCGTGACCAACTGCCTTTAAACTCCTGGCTACTTCCATAAGGTGATGGAAGGCTCAGAAATACATTTTTTTTCTAATGCTCCATGAAATTAGATGGAGTTACACCCCGTAAGAGGTCTTCCCAGAGGAAATACTGAACTGAGAAGGAAATTACATTGGGTGAGACACTGAGAGAGCAGCTAATGCCTCAGTCTGAGGAAGATCTTCAATCAGAACTCCTACAAGAAACAGACATTAGAATGCCTAAATCTTAAAATTAGCCTCAACCCTACTTGACATTTATGCTGCCTCATTCAAAAGATCTCATTCTCCAGGCGAAGAGCTCCCCAAAACAGAAGGCTGCTACAAGATCCAGTCCAGAAAGAATGGTCCCAAGGTCCTGATGTACATCTCTAATGTTCTCCTTAAGGAGTTCAAGAAGAGATCACATACCTTGGATTAACAGCTTCCTAGTGGCACAAGACTGCTAGGAATCTGGTGTGTAAGACATAAAGATTCTTTGTTTATGAGGCCAATCAGGTTTCTAAGACAGATCATAATTTTTTTTTAAGTATACCTAAGTTATAAATACATAGATGTATACATGTAAACACAAACACACCTAATTATGTCTTGAATTCATTCAAGTCAATGGGAAAACTGCCAGGCAGCAATGGGACCAGGATTTCAGCCCCCACAGAGAGCAAAGGATAGTCACAGGGCTGTGTCTCCACAAATCTGTGGCATATTCACCATCACTGTAACTACTGTTTCAGGTTTGCTTAGTGTAAGAAATACAGTCCACAACAGCAATGACAATATTCGTGTTTACTCACTGAAAAAAACATTAGTTCTGAAGAAAACAGGTCTAACTAAAAACAAGTAAGAACACTGCCTGCCAGAGGGAGGTATCTGAAGCACTCTTAGAGTCTAAAAAGCCACATCAGGAGTATACAGGGACATGTCACTAACAATCTAGCTTCCTACCTCAAATACCCTTCAGGGCAATTAGTTGAAGACTGGAGCTATTCTTCATTCTGTACTGCATCTCTTTTCTTGGTTTCAATACCTCACTTAAGTACAGTAGAGAACACCAGAAAGACAGACAAATCCATTAGGGGGTATTTAAAGCAGGTTTTACTCTGGACACATGCTGAGGCAAGCCAAAAATGTAAACCTGATGTGATAGATGAAATCTTACGTGGTGCAAATGGCAAGCTGAATACTGAAAATATCAGCTGAACAGTCCAAGCAAACAAAATTATTGCAGAAGCTGCACAGAAGCCTTCACACAGCACAGGGTTATTTGCATAAAGACACATCTTTAATCCACTCCATCCCCATGTTGTCCAACATTTCACCTCACTGCTGCTCCCGTTTGTGTCAGCACAATGATGTGTAGGCTCTCCCATAAAATACACTCCATCCTTGGCTAGACTTTAGGGAAATTAAAACCCTATGTAAAGAGAAGTTAGCAAAAATTGCTTTGGATCATGTTGCTGAAACTTTTATTCCACACTTAAATTACTTTCAATATAGATACAGACATGTGACCAGTCAAAAGTGAGAAAAACAGGATAAGCTAGTAAGTGTGAAATAAATTCAGTCCAAGACAGTTCTGACTGCCTTTCTGCTTTGAAGGGGGAAAAAAATCAACACATTAGCCTTTAATTTGAAGAAACTATGGTGCACAATCTGAGAGGAAGATGGAATTGTTTTATTCTTACCAATCTGCATTAAATAACAATGTGCATTTGGGAACAGCAAGCGTTACCCTGGCTCCAGTTTTATAAGGACTGCTCCAGTGCTGTCAGGTGTATAGGGTGTGCTGGGCCTGATTGGCTGCAGTGCATGTTCTGTAGCAGCCAGAATTTAGACAGTGAAGAAATACATCCTTATTTATATATGCATTCACTTGTTTAAACAGATTCTTATGGGACATACTGTAGTTACTAAGGTATTACTAATTGCTTGGATAATCAGGAANAAAATTGAGATCTTTGTCTCATGACTGTCACTACCCTTCTGTGTGCAACAGCAGGCTGAATACTGGTTAAGCCATTGCATCAGTTAGATCAGATCAAAACGTCATACTACTGCTATGCAAATTTCTTCAAAAATAGCACTGCCAAGATGAAGAAAGTTCAAAGATAAGGCCGTTATTTTGCTTTGAGAGCAATAAAAACATATAAATGATAGAAACACCACAGAAAAGGAATAGATGTTCTTGTAAAAGCAAGGCACACTACCACATGAGTGAATTACAGGTATTTTTAACACGGCAACTCAAGCTTGCACAACAAACAACTACCTTAAGAATTTTAGTTTTCCATTTTAATAAACACAGAATATCATAGGAGACAGATGAGAGTTATGTAGTATCCTTTTCACCAATGTGCCTGTGCCATGTAAAGTGCATTTGCCATGAGCTAAAAGAAATTTAAATCATTGTATACTCAGTCCCAGAAGCTGGCTGCTCAGATTAATCTTGACCCAGAAAAAGAGCCAAGCACATGCTGAACTTTGAGTAAATAAATAGTTCCAGCTAACTGTCTTATCACGGGGCCCCACACTTTTCTTGACAAATTAGGTAGAGCCCGTCTCCAAAGGAATCAATGAAAAAAACCAAGCTGGTGTAGCAGCAGCAACCCTTATTTCATTAGCCCTGTGCATAATTACAAGATAAACTCATTACTTGCAACTTGCTGCTGCAGAAGCTACTGTGTGAATTTATGGGAAGCCAGTCACTTCGGACTAAAGACCAAAAAGCTACCTCTTATTTATAGCAAAGAGGGAGCCTACACGTCAGGAGTTACTGTAGTTAGCTGACTGAGTTCACACTTTACCTTGTGCCACAGTAGCTTGCCTGTTCACCCATACCTTAAGGTATTAATAGCCTTGCTATTCAGAAGTTCTTGGATTTTGGGGGTTTTTAGGGTTTTTTTAGCCACCTAAATTTGTAATGAATTGCAAAATGAAGGAGAATCAGGAAAGAAAAGAAAATAATAATGTTACCTGAAGGCCCTCTATGGCTAATCTAAGCATGCTTGGTGTGAGCTTGGAGGCCTGTTTGAAGGTGAAGTTGCTCCAGTCTATAATCAAAACAAATCCATTCACTTGAAGCTCAGGGTCTTCTATCATGGCTTCTAAAGAAAGAAGTATGGCACGCAAAATATCCACCAGCGTGTACCTGAGAACGTGAAGGGGAGATTTGGTTAGGAAAGCAGCAACAACCACAGAGGTGGAGAAATTCTGAGCATTCTCTCTTTGTCAATAGTTTAATCAAAGGAGAACAAATGCATTCTCAGTAGTCATTGGCACATAAAGCTGGGAAAGCCTCAAAAGCTCAATCTGATCAACTCATCTTCTGGACCAGGGTTATGTACATCCAGACCATCAGTCAGCCAGAACAAACTACAAGAAAATAACACATCTAAAGCAGATTTGAACTTTTCTGTAGTCTCCTAAGCTGCTTTAGTATCTTTACATTTTATTACATCTATACAAGCATTAATATGCCAATTTTATTTTTCTGAAATCATAATGATACCAAAACATTAGTCTAATGCCAGAAGTCTAGACCCAAGAATTCTTCCTTATATTATTCCAATGGAATGAAATAACAGCTCTTACAAAATTATCAGCTAAAGAAAAGGGGGATTTCCATGTTTTCCCCTTATCCCTCTCTCAGTGAAATATTTTATCTTAAATCCACAATTACAGAAGGCTGATTTCTCAAGGATCATGAAAGCAGAAGGTAACACACAGGAGGGCGTTGAGGTGTTTCTGGCTAAGGGCACCAGCAACATTTGAATAGTCACTTAACTGTCCCTAGAGTACTGAGTACTTTCAATATCCAAATTCCGTGGTCTCATGAGTAAATCTGGCATGTGGTATTCATCAGTCCTAGAACCGTCTATGTTAAACTTGGGTTTACAAAGATGCCATCTACAATATGTTTTACATATATGCACGTAAAATTTTCTTAGATCAATGACTTTATAAAAGAAGTCATAACTATATTACTAAGCCCTGTTGAGTGCAATCTTTCTTTTTGGAAGCTAAAGCACCTAACAGAGTTCCTGAATAGCTTAAATATATACAAGTAATGTCATCTTTAGATTGCCATATAATAGAGTTATTAATCATCTGGCAGTTTAGTTTGTTGGATTTTTAAAAATAAGGGGAAACACGAGAGTTATCTGCGTTTTTGTAAGATATATTAAAGTAGTAGGTTAATTTTTGATTCTTTTTTTCCCCTGGGCTAACTATGTTTTATATGTAAAAATATTTTTTTTTAATTAACATTTTTACAAAAGCATGTAGGGATAAAACAAGGGGGAATGGCTTTAAGTGGAAAGATGGTAGGTTTAGATTAGATATTAGGAAGAAATTCTTTACTGTGAAGGTGGTGAGGCACTGGCACAGGTTGCCCAGAGAAGCTGTGGATCTGGTCTAGTGGAAGGTGCCATTGCCCATGGCATGGGGGTTGAAACTTGATGATCTTTAAGATCCTTTCAACCCAAACTATTCTATAATTCTAGGATTTTATAAATAGTTACCAAAACAGACATAAATTGGCCAGTTCCACCACAGTATTAAATGAGGCATAAGAAAGTCAAACGAGAAAAATATCAGATAAAAAAAATTCCAGAAATGAAAGAGTTAAATCTTCAGTGTTTGTGCAGGTATTTTTAATAAGGCCATTTAAATATCTCTCATGATGACATCAAACAGAAGTTTTCAAAATTGTGCATCTCCAGAGAATTCTTCATCATACTGCACTCTGTATATGTAGCAAAGAGCATATGTGCCTACTTAGAAATTACATTAAATTATACTGGATTCTACTTGCTTTAATGCAATGAGTACACTGTTCTGTCATGGGCATAACTGTATTTTGAAAGTATCTGCAAAAGGAAATAACACAAATTAATTTAATCTGTTGTAGCTGACTCCTTGCAGCTTTCCTTTTTTGTTTTTTTCTAGCCAACTAAAACTCAGTGAACTTCCCAACTATGGATTCATAGGAAAGGGACTAAAAAAGGACTCTCTTAATGTTGGGACAAGATAAAGTGTGTTTTACCCACAAAACATTAGGGGAAGCACTGTTTTACAAAATTATTGTCTTCATTCTGGAGACTCTTATTTTGTTTTGAATTTTGTTTAATTGACTGGGATAAAATTTTTCATATTCACTCCTCTCCTTTGCACTTTTCTGAGATTTAACTTTTATCTAACACTTTACTTTTCTGAGATCTAGGGTTTATTGGAAGTTTGGCATTCTCCTTCTCTTTTGTTCAGGTTTTTTTCAACTAAAGGAAGAAACGGAACAAAAAAAAATTGTCATAATTTCCCTACAGAAATCATCAAAATGTTAAAATTTTCTATTTTCTTTCAGTAGGGGGAAAAAAAAAAAAAAGAGAAAGAAAATAGAAAGACCATTTCTGTAAATGGAATTTCATCCACGGGGAAAAAACAGCATGCCTTAAAACCAGTCTCAAAGGAATCTTTAAAACTGTTAGTGAAATTTGATCATCAAAGAACTGTTGGGTCAGTTTTTGCAGTAGGCACAGTGCCACACATCTAGAGTACTCTGCCAGCCCTGAGCAAACCTGCACACGGGCACAGGGGTTGGCATGGGAGGGCCAACAACTCAGGCACAGCGTGGCTCATGTTCCCCTTTTCCCCAGGCAGTGCAGCTCCCCCAAGCCCAGCTGGGGAAAATGTCACCAGCACTGCAAAGGCCTCTGAATAAGCCAACGAACACTGCCAGTGACACAGCACAAAGAGCAACCTGAAATAATTCTTACTGACTCTTTCCCAAACTAGTTTGCACATGTATAATGGGACATGTAGGGAGTGTTTCGCAGCATGAAAACTATAAATGATTGCAGTGGCAATACATGCCTAAAGCATCTGCAGACCAGTCTACCTATCCAATACAATACTGTTGCACGGACAGTGGAGGGCACTTAATCAATGTGGGTACTAAAAATCCCCTGTATGGCATGCACTTTGTACAACTGCCAGCATCAGGATTAAAACCAGCAGCCTGAGGGAAGAAGGTTTAGAGAGTCACGTTTGGGGCTGGGGCTGGGTTCAGAGCGTGACCAACTGCCTTTAAACTCCTGGCTACTTCCATAAGGTGATGGAAGGCTCAGAAATACATTTTTTTTCTAATGCTCCATGAAATTAGATGGAGTTACACCCCGTAAGAGGTCTTCCCAGAGGAAATACTGAACTGAGAAGGAAATTACATTGGGTGAGACACTGAGAGAGCAGCTAATGCCTCAGTCTGAGGAAGATCTTCAATCAGAACTCCTACAAGAAACAGACATTAGAATGCCTAAATCTTAAAATTAGCCTCAACCCTACTTGACATTTATGCTGCCTCATTCAAAAGATCTCATTCTCCAGGCGAAGAGCTCCCCAAAACAGAAGGCTGCTACAAGATCCAGTCCAGAAAGAATGGTCCCAAGGTCCTGATGTACATCTCTAATGTTCTCCTTAAGGAGTTCAAGAAGAGATCACATACCTTGGATTAACAGCTTCCTAGTGGCACAAGACTGCTAGGAATCTGGTGTGTAAGACATAAAGATTCTTTGTTTATGAGGCCAATCAGGTTTCTAAGACAGATCATAATTTTTTTTTAAGTATACCTAAGTTATAAATACATAGATGTATACATGTAAACACAAACACACCTAATTATGTCTTGAATTCATTCAAGTCAATGGGAAAACTGCCAGGCAGCAATGGGACCAGGATTTCAGCCCCCACAGAGAGCAAAGGATAGTCACAGGGCTGTGTCTCCACAAATCTGTGGCATATTCACCATCACTGTAACTACTGTTTCAGGTTTGCTTAGTGTAAGAAATACAGTCCACAACAGCAATGACAATATTCGTGTTTACTCACTGAAAAAAACATTAGTTCTGAAGAAAACAGGTCTAACTAAAAACAAGTAAGAACACTGCCTGCCAGAGGGAGGTATCTGAAGCACTCTTAGAGTCTAAAAAGCCACATCAGGAGTATACAGGGACATGTCACTAACAATCTAGCTTCCTACCTCAAATACCCTTCAGGGCAATTAGTTGAAGACTGGAGCTATTCTTCATTCTGTACTGCATCTCTTTTCTTGGTTTCAATACCTCACTTAAGTACAGTAGAGAACACCAGAAAGACAGACAAATCCATTAGGGGGTATTTAAAGCAGGTTTTACTCTGGACACATGCTGAGGCAAGCCAAAAATGTAAACCTGATGTGATAGATGAAATCTTACGTGGTGCAAATGGCAAGCTGAATACTGAAAATATCAGCTGAACAGTCCAAGCAAACAAAATTATTGCAGAAGCTGCACAGAAGCCTTCACACAGCACAGGGTTATTTGCATAAAGACACATCTTTAATCCACTCCATCCCCATGTTGTCCAACATTTCACCTCACTGCTGCTCCCGTTTGTGTCAGCACAATGATGTGTAGGCTCTCCCATAAAATACACTCCATCCTTGGCTAGACTTTAGGGAAATTAAAACCCTATGTAAAGAGAAGTTAGCAAAAATTGCTTTGGATCATGTTGCTGAAACTTTTATTCCACACTTAAATTACTTTCAATATAGATACAGACATGTGACCAGTCAAAAGTGAGAAAAACAGGATAAGCTAGTAAGTGTGAAATAAATTCAGTCCAAGACAGTTCTGACTGCCTTTCTGCTTTGAAGGGGGAAAAAAATCAACACATTAGCCTTTAATTTGAAGAAACTATGGTGCACAATCTGAGAGGAAGATGGAATTGTTTTATTCTTACCAATCTGCATTAAATAACAATGTGCATTTGGGAACAGCAAGCGTTACCCTGGCTCCAGTTTTATAAGGACTGCTCCAGTGCTGTCAGGTGTATAGGGTGTGCTGGGCCTGATTGGCTGCAGTGCATGTTCTGTAGCAGCCAGAATTTAGACAGTGAAGAAATACATCCTTATTTATATATGCATTCACTTGTTTAAACAGATTCTTATGGGACATACTGTAGTTACTAAGGTATTACTAATTGCTTGGATAATCAGGAATTTTTTTAATTTAAATATATTTCATGCCCTCTATTTATAGAACCATGTTTAATTTGATGGATAACTTACACATTTTTAACCAAGTTATTAATGTGAATAAGAAATGCTGAAAATATGTCATCACATATGCAATGCACTCACAATGTTCCTTTATTATGTGAGTCCCAGCTCGAGTTCAAGTGAAGTAGGCACTGGTGTGCAAGACACAGTCTACTATCTCTTGAAATTTTTCATTCATGTTGTCTTTAAAGCAATGGAGTCTGAGAAGGCTTGACAAGTTAATAGCCATACTGACAATGATTCTTCCAAATGCCTCAGGATGGCTACCATTTCTACCACAACAGGGACAGAACTTTCTAAGGAAATGCCTCGCTCAGGTCTTTATTTATCAAGAAGAGAAGAGCTCAAACAATTAACTGAGCATCCTATTCTTTTATAATTTAACAGTGGCAGTGATTTCCCCTTTACAAAAAATAAAAGTTATTTGAGAATTTTTTGTGGAACATAAAGAGATTCAAAGTATTTCAAAGGATTTCTGGGGAAAACCAAAAAAAGCAGTACTTCCCTATGATCTTTCACCTTTACCTGTTGGCTACGTGGTCTGTGCATCTTCTTCTATGCATCCACTGCAGTCACCACCAGGCCAACATAAAGAGAAGAGACAGGAAGAATGCAGGGTACAGATGTCTCATGTCAAATTCAGCTGTGTCAGCTGTTTTCAATACTTTACGTTCTTGATGATGAGTGGCATCAACCAATATCATCTGTTTAACCACATTCTGGTCCCAGTCAATTCACTTTTGTACTGAGTAACAGATAATCTGATTTAGCAGAGTTGCCCTACTATCTCTTTTGATATTTGTCATCTTCTCCATAATAGAAAGAAATTTTAAGTTATTTTGAGAATTACAACTGAATGGCATGAATCTGCCTCTCATGATGCAAACTGTTAATAGTAAGTCTTCTTTGCTTGAATTTGACTCGTGTCTCTTGAAGGTCCCAACCATGTAAAGAATATACAATCTGTATTTTAAACTCATCACCATTTGGACAAGAAAAGGTTTCTGCTAAAGGAGCTCTTGTGACACTGTGGTTTAAAAAAAAAGCTGATCAAATCTCTGAGCCATCATCCCATTTCTAACCTGCTGGTCTGGCTTAATATTTTTAGAATTTCAATGAAACAAGAGCCCTTAAAACACACAAAGGAGTAACTAGAAATAATGCCTCACATCTCCCTGGTTTGTCAGTCTGGGTACAGATTTGAATGCTGAAAAGATGGGGCATCAAAACTCTTACAGCTATTCTGCTTAAACAGTCACAGCATGCCCTAGGAACACTAATTTTAAAAGCAAAAGGCATCACCAGTGTTATAAAAATGCATAGAAAATTAGAAATTGTTTCAAATATTTTACCAGATTACCTTTTGGATTCAGATATAATACTATTCATTATGCCTTATGTTAACCCAGTGTCTAACAGTCACAGCCACAGATTCAGCTGATCTAAATTTTACATTTGCATTGATCAAGAAGATCCCTAGCCAAAACACCTACAGCATAAATACAAGTGATAATAGACAGGTACAGATACCTGGTGAAAAACTAGAAAACAATAAGATAGCATCAGTCAGCAGGAGCAACTGTAGAAAAAATTACTGTGCTTGCACTAGTTAATAATTATAATTTGAAAGATATAACTTCCAAACAAAAACTGACTCTGCTAAACAAGTATTTTGTTACTGTTAATACGTTACTATTGTTAACGTCGCTATTTATTTTGTCACACTGCCTCCATCAGAGCTTGAAAAATACCTTGACAGCTCACCTGTGGTTTATTGTGAACTGAGGAGCAGTCTGGTCTCCTAATAGTTACTGAACTTAAATTTTCATGTAACAGAAGGAAAAGAAAAGTTTCTAGCACTTCTGCACATGAAAGCATAGTTTTAAAAGCAATCCAGTGGACTCTATGTCTGCTCTGCTGTAAATTGTCTGATGCAACAGCAGTGTCAATGGTAATGAGTGCAGAGGATTTCCATATTCACTGAGGATGGTGTGAGCTGACTGGGTCACTGTGACACTGCCAGGAACTAGTTGCACTCTTCTAATGCACTATCTAGGAAAAAGTATGAGATAATTAGTACCGGAAAGATTTCAAATACATAGCATCAAAATGGACTGATTTTCCCGGGGAATGTGTGTACAGGTGCCACAAAACATACAGAATACTGTGCATGACAACAGATCCCTTGTAGCTGAGGGTTGAAGTTAGTTGCACCATTAACTCAAAAAAACTTCACCAGCTGGACACATTAAGAGAAGGTGACTCTTCACATGGACATAGACACCTACAAGCCAAATGTAGTTATGAATCAACAATCTGGAAGCCAGCAGCAAAGGCTCATCCCTCCCAATGTGCTATCCAGCTTCCTGGCAGGAATGCCACCCATCTTCATTTTCCCCATAGTACAGACAGGGTGGAGAGTTAGGCTGGGTCCCATTGCAAAGCTGCTGGACTACTCAGCACGTTACCTTTCACCTTTCCTTTTTTTGTTTGTTTAAGTACATGTCTGATTTGGTTGTTCAGATGGTAAGACATCTGGTGCAGTTTTCAGGCCCTGACTTCATTTAATGATTTAACATCTAGTACACAGGTTTGTTTTACCATAGGAATATTTTGCCTCCCACACTTTTCTTACTGATTGGAACTATATAAATCATAGGCTGCCAGTGCTATATAAATCATGTATAGTATGACTGCTATTCATTTCAATAACAATTGAAACTTTTTATTTCTAATTGTCACATCCTGACAATAATAAGTCACACACATATGATAAATCTGCCATGCCCTATTAACTTACAAAGAGGGCCTAACAAGACAGGTTACAATAAGTAATCCTCCCATTGTTGCTGCAAGAGGAACACTGGGTTATGTACTGCAAGATCTCAAGTCAGTTAAGGCATAAGCTTGAGATATGCTGCACAGCAGCCCTACTGTAAGTTCCATACACAGTGTTCCCCAGGTTCAGCTGCTGCACATCAGATAATGGAAGACACTAAATTAATTAGAAAAGAAAATGACCTAGCTCCATTCCCAGCTGTGTCACTGACTTGTCATGTGCCTTGGAGCAAGCCACTCCCCGCAGCTGGGCTTCAGCTCTCTCGGCTTTGTCTGAGTGGTCTATCTGAAAACAAATCCCTCACTCTGGAGGAGAGGCTTGCTGTGGGCATGCAATGCTGAAAAGCAACTGGCACCCAACTGCAAGCATGGCCATTAAGTAGACTGATGTACCCCAGCCACTTTGCTGCCATAGCATAAATAATATCAATGGTACCAATGGGACTTCATGAAAAAATCACAATAAATTTATTTCTGCATCAGCTGATCTCATGTACTTTAAATATCAGCACATCTAACATCAAGGAGAAAACAAACCTTTTCACACAGCAATTATTTTAAATGCTACTTTATATCTGCACTTGAATTCTTGGTGTTCTTTTGACTATGATCAAATCAAGTAATGACAAGACAAGTGTCACATAAAGGTTTAGGATTTTTTTCATTAATAAGAAATAACAATATACAGTAGGCCACACTACCTTTAACAAGGGAACTTCTTCATCATAGATGTATGACTTCATAAAAGTCCTAAACATCTGTTTCTTTAACTAATTCTTCCTTCAGGGATTTTTAAGAGTTTGCAGAGTTGTATTTAAAGTTAAAAGTTGACCTGATCCTTTCATAGGAAACAAGAATGGTCCTTATGTGGGAAACAAAGCCTGCTGAGCAAATCCTTAGCCTCATCACCACTGTTCCTCACTCAGCTTTTTTGCTCCATCTGCTAGAAAATTAAAGCAGAAAAAAGGCACTGGCCCCTGCTCTGTGTATGTTCATCCATACTTTCTAGTTGGTGACCTGGTTGTGGGCAGTTTTGATTTGTGCCAAACAGCTTTCTCCTAGTCCCTGAACTTGACTCATGGGTCAGCAAGGGCCAGGAAACTTCCCCCACAGGCAGTATGAATGTGGCTGCCACGTTTGGAGGGGAGGAAAGCCAAGGCAGAGTCTTGTCCCTAGCTGTAACACCGACTGGTGCAGGGAGCTGTGGGAATGCTCCCTGAGATGGCTATCCACACAGCCTGCAAGATGACAATTAAACAAACAGCCTGACCCCCCAGTTTTGTTCTTTCCATCCACACTGCTAGTGTCCTCCCCATGTTTCAAAATAGCTGAGCTTAGGATACCTGCACTGAGCACTCAGCACTGTGTTGACTGCACAAAACTAGTAAGATTTTCATTTTTTTCACTAAGTGCTTCAGATCCTAAACCTGCCCTCAGGATTGGAGATGAGGGAAACAATTCAGTTGCTCACAGGAGCAGGTTTTAGAGACCTCACTCTGAAATCAAACAATTTTTGTGCACATAATTTTAGACCCCGGGAGAAACTGAGCATGACACCCAAGAAGGTATTTAGAATAAAGAGTGCTACATAGTATCAAGACCACAGCTAAAAAGGGCCGTGATGGGATACAGCTCTTGGGTCAGCCTACTAAGTCATCTTCAGGCTAGGGCAGTCCCAAAAAGGATCAGAAACTGTTCTAGGGACTGCACTAGTCTCCTTCAACTTGCTACCAAAGCTTTGTGTGCTTGGATCTTATTAGGCAGAGAACTGACAATTGAAGCAGCATGAGTGGAAAATGAAGTGGTTACAGCAGCTTCCATCCTGGCATTTCCAGGAGGCTCAGGAAGAGCTTTCTTTAGCTGAGGGAAAGGATTCAGAGCCTCAGTTTCCTGCACAGGCAAACTTTTCAGCTCATGAGGTATACTCCTCTTTTACACACAGCATCTCCCACTTTCTCATACGGTACCTGAGCAACTCAGTGAGTGCTGAAGCAGAAAGACCAGCCCAGAGAATGCAACCAGCCTTTGTCAGGGGGATAAGCACATCATCTACCGCGCCAGCTCACTTCGGCTAAGGGGAGGCAGAAGGGTGTAAGCCTCCTATCAAACAGCTTAGAAGAGTACCCGAGCAATTTCTACTTCCCTTCCAAAATTCACACCCCAAAGGACGAGCTGGTTGAAAAGGCCCTAAGCCACGAAATACATTTATTCTTTCTTCTCTCTGCCTTCCAGGCTGCTGCCCAGCCCCCTGTGGGCAGTGCCGGGTGTGTCCCTGCTGCCCACTCCCTCTCCCTCTGCTCCGGCACGGCTTTCCCACGCACCGCCCGGCGGGAGATGGGGTTAAAACGGGCGGGTGAGTCTGCTTTTACCTGCTCTGGTCCCAGTTGGCTGCAAAAAGGACGAGTATCTTCCTCCCGTAGTGGTCCAGGTTGGCCAGCCCACCGGGGAAACCATCCTTCAGCGCCTGCTTGATGCCCGGGTCTGTGGCCTTGAAGCTCTTGAACATGTCCAGGTTCTGCTGGCGATATTCAAAGTACTGGGCCAGGAGGCGAAACGCCTCGAAGTGCTGAAACTTCCTGGCCCGCAGGAACCGCAGGATGAAGGCATCGTCGGTGCGGAGGAAGCCGATGTCCGGCCGAGTGATGACCATGTCCCGCACCTCCTGGATGTCCTGGTGCAGAGTGTCGGGGTTCTCGTTCAGCTCCAGCCGGGCTTTCTCCAGAGTCTCCGGGGAGAGANGCTGCTGGCGGAGCCGCGTTATCTCTCTGACATAGCGCCCTCCCCGCCGCGGGGTCCGGCGCGCCGCATCATCCCCGCAGCCGGTCCGCGGAGGCGCCGAAACTCGCCGGGGCCGGAGCTGCGGGCTGCGGGCTGCTGCTCACCGCCCCCGCCGTGCCGGTGCGGATCTCAGGCGGGGCTGCAGCGGCGCCCAGCAGCCCGGTCGCTAGGCAGGGCGAGCGGCGCCCGGGGACGCTCCCCTGGCCCGGGGCTCGCAGGGGGGATGCCCTCCTCGGAGCAGCACCATTTACGTAAGATCAGCGCTCACCCCGCTTCAGAAGCATCTCCCTGGATTTGAGGAAAGGTTAAGGGGAAGAAAAA
>VXBX01006761.1:58286-145797 GCA_013400415.1 Scytalopus superciliaris | reverse complement strand
AAAAAAAAAAGAAAAAAAAAAAAAAAAAAAAAAAAAAAAAAAAAACCCACACCACCAAACTAAAAAAAGCCAGCGAGGAGGAGGAAAGCCGATCCGCAGGTACTTCGCTGGTACCGGTGCCGAAGCGCCTCCCGCTCGCCGGCGCAGAGCCCAGAGAGACAAACGCAGGCTCGGCCTGGAGGATGCTCGTCCCCCCCTCCCCTCCTCCTTCCGCGCCCTCCTCCGCTCCACGCCCCGGCTCCCAGACGGCACCAGCCGGCGCGGGGCTGCCTGCTGCGCGGCCCCGCCTTGTGCGCGCACACACAGGCGCGCCCCCGCTCACGCACAGGCGCGCCCCCGCCCCCATCGCTGCGGTGCGAAGGGGCAGGGGGCGGCCGTGCTCCGCTCGGCCCCTCGCATTGCCCCGGGGCGGGGGGCTCCCCGCGGCCGAGCAGGGCTCGCCGGTGCGCGGAGGAGGAGGGTGGGTGCGCGGAGCGGGGCGGTGCCCGCGGGGTCAGGGGAGCCACGCGTGAGACCCCGCGGAGCATCCCGTGAGAGTCGGACCGAGCGTCCGTGTAGCTCTCGGTGTCGTGACAGTAGCGAGGTCGTGTTCGCCAAGCCATGGTTTTCTGAGCAATCCTGTTTTGATTGAATTTCCTAACATGAAACACTGTGAGCTTAAAAATATGGGAATAAAATAAAGCAACCCTCTTTTGTCGCCTCATATGGGAGGCAGCATGTCTTAAGTTGCATCGTATTTTGCTTCTGTGTATTGAATACGCCAGTGAGGAAAGGTGCCTTTTTTCATGCAGGAAAGTTTGATGCTTCAGTCTGCTTTCGGGAAGTTTCCACTGAAGAGCATTTGACCTTTGCCTCTGGAACTGGAGCTTCCCAATGCAAATACACCTGTGAAAACCAAGCTTGCACAAAATCTATTGCAAACATGGGAAAGCCTGTAATACGTACCTCCACCTCCTTCCTATGGGAAGTGCTGCGCTGTGGTACTGCATTGGGCTCCTTTCCCAAGATGACATAGCCAAAGCACACAGGCTGAATTATTGAAAAGGCACTGAGATCACTGCTCCATATAGGGAGTATATATGAGGAATACACCAGCATAAAGCATAGTATGGGTTCTCAGACAAATAATGGTACTCTAGAAACAAATGACACTCCATTTTCTGCAGGCCGTCACTAGAGGAACCAGATGACCTTGGCAGCAGGAGGGAGCCCTCTGCAATAAGCAAGTTCTGAGAACAAGTCTATGCAGTGAGCTGTAGTTAGGTGATAGGAAAATTGTCATTCTTCTGGGGGCTAAAGAGAGTATTTGGATTTTTACTGCATTTTATAGGGGTTTCCAGCTCTTCATCAGATCCCTTCTCTGTGCCAGTTAAGGGTTAAGTTTTACCTATTTCTTCATAACTGCCCGATATCAAAATGTCTTCAGTGTGGGTGGCTGGAATGTCAGAGAGAAACCCCAGTCATTCCCGAGTTGGGACCAGATTTCCAGTGGCCTAGCTTAAGGCAGAAACTGTTGGAAGGACCAGTCTAAGAGTGCCCAGTCATCATGTCCCAGCTCTATTTCTTCGAATTTCACAATGTGGTTTGAAATGTCTCACAAGCGAGAAAGATATGCCATCTACCTAAATACTGAATCACTCTCTATAAATGCTTATTTCTCTTTGTCTGATAAAATGCCTTTAAATTAGCCCCCTTAGGTAGATATGAGTCATCTGGGTGGATACCTTTTTCTTAGAACATTTATTGCTCCAGAAATAGTTTGTGCTATTAATAATAAAAATAATACTCTATTTTTCTGAAATTTCATTTCCTTTTGCTTTTGCTATTTTCCTCTACATTATTTCTATATTCGTCATCAGAAACCCTTAGAGGAGAGCTGTTTCTATCACCCCTATGGAACCAACAGCCAGACTTTTTCTGCCATCATTTTTCACTTCTGATGCTACTGCTTGCCTTTTCCATTGTAACTAAGCTAAATAAAAGAGTAGGTCATGTGACAACTGCCTTAAATTCACCCGGTGCAAGGCAAGCCACAGGCATTCAGTGTCTTGCAAAATCAAGTCCATAATATATCCTGTCTATGACCCCTAGTAACACAATCCTTAATGTGATTTATTTTTCTTGTGCAAATGGAAATATAACACATATATTAGATTCTATCATTTATTCTAGCATAGATGCACTGAACAGAGAAAAGAAATGAGCTGGCCAAAATAAAAAATGTTAACAATTCTGACAAAAAAAAGCTATTTCTAAAGATTCTTAATTAAAAAAAAAAATCAAGAAAATACATGGGAATTATCTGAATACTTTCATTATTGTTCCATTTTTTTGTTTTCCACTTTTTTACCATATTTAAGCCAGTCTTTTTACCCTTTTTATAATTAAAAAAAAAAAAAGAAGGCAGAGAAAAACACAGGGAAAAGTAGGGCGGAAGAGGATAAAAAAATACGTTAATTAACTTCATCAAAAACATTGCATTTCTATATGCTTCCTTTTTAAAGTAAGGTTTGATGTCCATAAAAATTTATCCAGTAATTTCACAATTTCTGACCAGTACTTTGCCACATTAAAATGAGACTCACTGAGTGTGAATAGCATTTCAAGAAAATCATTTCAGCAATGAATTGTTGAAAGATACATCAAAATGCCCTCATGGAAGGTGGTATGGAGGCAGAAGAAGGTGGTTTACACAGCTCTTTCCTGAACTGAGTAGATTTAGAAGGTGGGCACTATGAAAAGTGCTCTTGGCAAGGCAGCCTGAAGGCAGACTAGGTGAAAGAACAAGATACTGGTCTTGTTCTACCTGAATCACAGATGGGTCTTATTATGGCAATAATATTTTTTCCAATATTTTGAGATCCTGCATGTAAACACATGAATAATTTGGTTTAAATATAAATAACTTGGTAGGAGCAATAAAGAATTCTTTCAGAGTTTATAAGCAGATTTATCAAACCATTTGAAGAGTATAATGAAGAAATATGTGCTTTCCAATATGTTACCCCACCTAAGTCACGAGGGGAAAAATGGAGCCACTAATGCAGTTAGAGGCAACATACTGATGGCACAGTGTAATTTATTTATTGTGCACATGCACTTTCCCTTCTATAAAACAGTAGGGGTGTCTGACTAAATCCATTATGTAAATCTCAGCATCTTTTCACTTGCACTTAGAAACTATTATTTTTCTTTGATGCTTTTAGAGTCACTTTTTACCTGAACTTGATACAATTAAATCCAAGTGCCCTGCAATTCTGTAAGCACTACAATTAGACAGCTGATTTGAAATAAAAATAAAGCACAAATAAGGAACAAAGGTGTTTCTGTAAGTGTTTGATATCAGAGATCTTAATTCACATTCAGAGTTAAATTGTTTAAATTCAGCAATAGACCAGTGTATTCAGGAGCAAAAACAGAATACAGAAATACAAAAGAAATACAGAATACAAAATAAAATAAAAAAATATTCTTGGTGGATAAGCAAAATAACTGTGTTGGTACCTCACTCTCTGAAGTAGTTTAAGACCTGAGATAGCTTTTCCTGTTTCCTATGACTTAGCATTGTCCTCAGTATCCTGCTCTGAGTATTCCTTCAGGACAGCTCTACATATAGGATTAAATTTCCTAAACAGTTTGTCTTTTGTAGCTGTGATATAGCTAAAGACCTGAGAAATGTTTTTGAAAGTACATGTAACTAGGAACATAGATGCTTGCATCCTTTCCCTTTCAGCACTGGTTTTGTGGTACATATACTTAAGTTTTGTGGGTACATATACTTAAGTATGTCCTTGAAGCTTTCAAGAAGTGCTAAATACAACTTTTTCAAAAACACCTTGCAAGAGATGGATTGGTATTCCACTGGATCGCTTTATAATTGTGTTGGATCAACCATCATGTCTGTGGAAGGGAGGGTGGGAAGGGCACATGGTAAGACCTGCAGCCAACACATCTGAGTCCAGGAGCGCACATGGCAGGGGAGCCATGTGGTTGTGCTGTCAGTCAAGGAAGGCCTTCCTGGTAACCCACCCACAGCACACCCCTGGAGCCACTGATTGACTATGGCACCCCTCATTGTGACTACAAGGGCCACTGAGCAGTCAGTGGCCCGCATGTCCCACCTGGAGAGAGTGGCCACGGTAGCCAAACCATATGAAAGAGGTGCACAGCACCTCCATTTTTGGTCTGGCCTTCTCTTCTGGAGCCTGCCAACATGTGGATCTTGGTGGTAACTATTTTTCTCTCATTCTCTCTTTCTTTACTCTTAATCTCTTTTCTTCCTTTACCCTTTTCTTCCTCTTGTGGGTAACCTAAAACAAATGAGTTGTGTTTTACTAAGTTAGTGTATGGATTGCTTTTTGGTGAGTGCTTTTGTGAACTGGCTCTTTGTGCTGGGTGTTTTAGTGAAATACTTCTGCCTCGGTTATATGTTATCCCTGCAAAACCTTTTGCCAAAATGTCTTATTTTCTCCCAAAATTAAAAGAAATTATCTTATATAAAGCATGGCAACATTTTCTCCGGTCATGAATTCAAGATAATAACAAACTAAAGGCTTTTCAAAAGTTTGGTGAGCAAACTTAAAAGTCTTAAATATGAGTAACCACCTGGGCAGGATGTGGCTTTACATCCAGTGCACTACATACCTAAATGCCTCAGGAACAGTATCAGCTAGTGATAGGCTTCATGACTGCTGAAATATTTTCTTCAATATAAGTTAATCTTTCAAGTAATTCAGAGTGCTGTGAACTTAACAAGTTCCCATATGACAACTGAGACTTAGCAACTGATCATAGAATCATAGAGTGGTTTGGGTTGGAAAGGATCCAATATTCCAACTCCCCTGCCACCCACTTGCTCAGGCCCCCATTACTGTTACTCTTGAACACTTCTAGGAATGGGGCATCCACTGCTGCTCTGGGCATCCTGTTCCAGCATTCTCACAGGAGAGAATTTCTTCCTAATATCTAATCTCAACCTACCCTTTTTCAGTGGAAAGCCAGTACCTGTTGTTCTGTCACTGGTAGAAAGTGATCCTTAAGTGCACTGGAAGGCTGCTATAAGGTCTCCCCAGAGCCTTAATGATCTCATGCATGATCTTGTCTCACTGAAAGCAACTAATAAAACTTCTCAGTTTAAATCTCAGTGGAAGCCATATGAGGTTGAGGATTAGCCTCAGGTCTTGTTCTGTAACTAGGTGAGTTACAGGAATGCAGTCATATGTCTGAGCATGATGGGGATCTTCACTTAAGCATATTTGTAAAAAATGTCAGGATGTTTGACCTAGAAAGCCCCATTATATCTGAAACAAAGGAACTACTAGAAATGAGCTCTGTTGGAAATCTGTCTGCAACTTCAGATGCCAACTAGCTGAAAAATTGGCTTCTGATAACAAACTAGGCATCTGTCTTTTATTCATCATCATAGATCTCTAAATAAATGACTTTACAGAAGACAAGGCACAGCATCAGACCCTAATCAGAGAAATATTTCAGTATGACAAACCTACTCATAGNAAAATTTTTAAAAAAAAAAAACCAAAAAAAAAAAAAAAAAAAAAAAAAAAAAAAAAAAGACTGGAAGGTATTTTAAAAGATTGCCTAGTTCATCTATCCCCCATTCTGATGGGTGTTTGTCTGAATAGTATTTAAAATCTCCATCAGCAGATACTCCACAGTTTCTCTAGACACTCTGTCCCACAGCTTAACTATCCATTGAGTGCATTTTCCCCAGTGTTGGGTCTATCACTTGCTGCAATTTAGGCCCCCCTTTTTTTTTAAATCTTATCTACAGTAGACTGACAGAATCATTTATTTCTTTATTTGGAGACTGGTATAAAATCTGAAGTAAAATCTCTGTTCTCCTTTTTTTAGCTGCACAGCCTCTCTTCTGGTGCTTTAAACACTTCAGATGTACAGTGTGATGGAACGAGTGTCATCAGGGCATTAACATCATGGGAAGAGCATTTTGATGGGCTTTCCTTTTCTAACTACATGAGGTCTTTGCCGGCGGCTGTGGCCGTGTGGGTAAAGCCGCCGCCCCTGGATCCGTGCTCTTTCTCGGAAGGATGCCGGTTCGAGTCCTGCGGGTCTCGCTCTGCCAACTTCGTCCGGGCTTGCCCCGGCCAAGGCTAGAGTGTCCCAGGGCTAAAGGGGGTGGGGCCAGTTCCGCGCACGCTGAGCTCCACGTAATAAATCCATTCGTGCAGGCATAAAAAGCATCGTCGTTCGCGACGGCTAGCCACACACACACATGAGGTCTTTACATGCAATTCTTACTGTTGGAACAGATAGTCTTCAAGATGTGAAATTATAAGTAGAAATAATTAATCTATGATTCAAAAAATCCAGCATATCATAAACAGATGATACACAAAACTAAAAGTTTTGCCTGGCATTATTGCCAACACAAATATCTTAACAGCCGTATTAATTTGGAAAAAAAAATAACTTAAACTTAGGCAACTGCAGGACTCTATCAAGCAAGTTCAAACATTAATTTAGTGCTGGTAAAAAAGGTATATGGAAATATAATGAACTTCATTGTTATATTAATATTGCATTAACTAGGAGCATAGCAGTCAGACATATTTCACTGCTGTAGAAATTTGCATATCAGAGATATGTAGAGAATAAAAGATAATGAATTCATAACTGAGCCAGTAGTCTCAGTAAGCTTAGTCAAATGATTAGTTAGTACACTAAACATTCCATAGTTTCAGTACATAATTAATGCAGAATGCTGAAGAATACTAAGCTTGGAATAACTGTTCATTTTATTAAAAATAGATGAATGCAGTCATGGAACAAAATTATTCATTAAATAATTTTTAATGCAGGTGTGAGAATGACATATAAGTCTGAAAAGCTCTCATTGATGAGCTGTGCCTTAGATTTCTTGAAGTCAATATCCCAACTTGCATAGCAAAGTAGAAGGTGATCAGTTTTGTCCTTGAACACATGCCAGCATGTGCACCAGATTTATGAAACCAGCATTTGGATGCAATGTAGAATGATGAGTCTTATCTCTTTCATGGTACTGACATCACCTATGCCAGAGTACCTGCAAACTTCATGGCATTGGAAACCAGGTAATGTTTGGTTTGGCTCCACAAAGTAAGGGGCCTTCTGATTTCCATAAGCCTCATTCAGTTTACAGCTCAGGAAGCTAAGTTCCTTCCAAGCTAGTATTAGCTGTTTTCTCAGGTCCTGATGGGAAAGATGCTGCAGGATGAATTCAGTGCTATGAAGGTATTAGAAAACTCCTTTGCCAAATCTGGGGATGTTTTCATCTTTTTAAGCGTGGTTATGGAAACCTCAGTACCTCCAGCTTTAAAATCTCTCAGTGGATTTGCTTTAAGAATAAGCTGCAGCCTTCATCTGACTGGAAACACTATATTGCTTTGTTTCATAGAAACATTTGTTGCTGAAAATCCAGCCTTTGAGAAGTTTTCAGGGGTTTGTTACTCTTCCTGACTTATCCTCCTCTGTGTCTGTGTGTCTTTCTAAGTATTTGTCATGTTCAGAGCTCATTTTGTATCCAACCAGTAAGCATTTCCCATCTGAACTATTGTATCCCATCTTCAAGCTCTCATTTCCTGATATTTCTTTATAGTATTTTTTTAATGCCTACTTTGTCCACATGGTCATGTAACTCTATACTTCTTCACTGGAAGCCTGTTTTACTTGCTGTGTGACATGGATACCTGCTGGCACATACAACATCACACAATTTATGTCTAGAGTTGGCACTTTGTACCACATCATATTTCTTGATAAGACATACAGGAATATTTTTTTTTTCTTTAAAATAACATCTCCTGAAGGATACTTTTTCCATGGCATGTGATTTCATGAGCAGTTGCATAGGTAATTTTTGGTTCAGTATTACTCTTAGGGTTCTCTGCACAAGCTTAATTCAAGTCATACCCACTGCAATAATGATATATGTGACTCTGTCCATTGCAAGATACATGCATTGTCTGATATTAATCCTATGATATCACCACACCATTTCTGACAGCGTTTGATCCCCACATCTAGATGCAATAACAAATCCATCATCAGTGACCTGGTTACAGCCACTGATCAGATTACTTGGTACAACCTGCAGGTGAACTCTTATGAACATTCATGTCACCTTTCACACACAGCAACATTAAACCACCTGCTCTCTGTAGAAATTGATCATTTTCATCCACCATAACTATACAGTATGGAGAGAAACATCCATTCTGATCTTGAAGGTCATAATTTATACCCTTTTGAATGACTGAGTTTGTGAATTTGGCTTGAATCTGTCAGTTACTTTGAAATATCAGAAACCGCTTGAAAGCAAAGCAATTGAATAAAGCTGAAGTCAGCCTGTTCTCCTGTGGCAGCATTTTCAGCGTGTTCAGCAAAATGCACTTGCACTCCATCACAGCACAGATTCTTCAGTGGGAAGGTAATATAACTACCAAGGGCTCTGTTTAGTGATATAATTCCATTAAGGTTTTCCAGTTTTTTTTCTTTCTTTGAAAACTTGGCACATCATCCATATAGTTTGTGATTTTTTGATTTTCTTTTTGGAAAATATCATGAAGTATGAAGAAGCTTCCTGCCAGTTAGGTTTGTCTCTAGACTTTTTTTGGTCAGTTAAAGAATTCAGTCTGTTTGAGAGCTTCATCTATTTACTAAGTCGAAAACAGATTGTACCCAAAAGATATCGAGTAACAAAATTGCCTTATGCTGTAACTTGTTTCAAAATAAATGGAGCCGTTGAAGGTCTTTAAGCCAGAATGGGCAGAAGGGTGGCCTTGTTTTCTAAATTTACACGTATGGAGAGCTCGTTGTCACGGCATTTTACAGACAGTAGTAATGGTAGCAGGCAACAGAAATTCCGTTTTCTTTGAAAACAGTGATGGAAACAGCTCAATGCTAACAAATGTAGACACATTTGATTCTGGAAATGAAGTTCATTCTGCCATTGCTGCAGGTGATTTGATTTTAGCACCTTAAAAATGTCACTTAGGATTCAATTCAGTTGCCAAAGCATAAAAATTTAGTCTTTTGAGATACCTTCAGTAATGGCACCTAGTTTTCAGCTGCTGCTCTGGAAGGCATGGGTCCCCCATAGTTCTTGCCCACTTGCCAGTCCTATGCAGGTGTCATCTGTATCTCAGGGAATCTCACTTGGTGCTGGACACCTGCCTTTTGAAAAGCAAATTAAGCCCTATTAAAAAACAACAGTGTAGGGTGACATGTTTACTTTCAGGACATGTTTACTTTACTTGAACATTTAGCTATCTTTTGACTATTAGACTGTGGAGCTATAGAATGGTAGGAGGTGAAAAGGACCCCTACACCTGATCTGGTAATTAGAGAAGCAAGCTACTGCTTTTAGTTTTGGCTAAGTCTTAAGTCGCTTTGTCCCTCAGAAATTCAAAGCAGGAAAAGTGCAAAATAAGATGGCTGCTGAACACTTTTCATAAACTCCTGAGGTCTTTCCAGACACTGTTTGATTCACACAAGAGGCTGAACAACCATGGAAGAATCATAGTTTGCACGGGTAACCCTGTTTCTCCTCAATTACATTGCACAGAAGACAGGAAGACAGGAGCAAAGAAATGCTGAGGCAAACACAGATGCACACACACATGTTTGCAACAACAAAGGGAACCCTTTCTGTTGAACTTAGACAATTCAGGGAGAAACCCCAATGTCTTCTACAGTTGTTCTTGGTGACTGAGAGCCCACTGGCTGAAGATCTGTTCTTTCAAACATCTTAGATTATCAGAGGCCTGAGCATGTTCAGGACTGAAGAGAGGAAATTGTGAGCTCATTTCTCTGTCACCAGGTTGGAAGTGTAGGAAAATAAATGGCATCAAGAGGTAACACCATGGTGTGGCCAGAGCTTAGCAGGGTTTGCTTTCACCAAGCCTTTTTGCATTAGCAATAGTGGAGGCAAGGTACCTTGCTATCTTTCACTTTCATCGAGTTTATCAAAGAACCTAGAAAAGAACCTGAACCCTAACCCAATAGGTCCTGTAAGTAAAAATAAAATATGATTTGCATTTTACCAGTCTCTTGTATAGCCAAAAACTTTCCCCCAAATCCTTTTCCACCTCTGAACCCAGGCGTTCTTACCTTTAGCTCTCAACTTGTTTTTGTGAATTATCTGAGTGCGGTGATATCAAGAAACCTGGAATTTGTTTTCACACATCGGTGCAAGGAAAATATCATGCAGACATGAAGTCTTGATCCACAAAGTCAGAGGGACTTTTCATACTGCCCTTGAAAAGTAAAGGGAATTCACTCACTTCTCAAGCTTCTGTAGGAATACTTGCAACACAATCAGTAAGCTTAGACTAACACAGCAGTTCCCAGTCTTAAAAATATATGGTTCTATAAAGCATAATTTTAATTAAAAGGTTAATTGTCTTACTGTTAATAGTGAAATAAAAAGAATTAATTATATGTCACAGTGCTGATTAAGAAACCTACTATCAAGGAATTGGTAAAATTCAAAGAAAGGCAGAACCTAAATCACCAGCTTAAAAAAATGTGTTCTCAAGATCTGAAAAATTTGTCAGAAGTTCATAGAAAATGCAGCTGAATGAAAAGAAAATGCTACTGATGAAGCAGAGGGTGTACTTCAAGCAGGTTCTTTGCCTTGCAAGAGAATGAGCATTGTATCTTGTAGAAAGGCATTTTGTTTATTGGACAAAAGGCATTTGATATTCCAGCACCATGTAAGTGCGAAGTAAATTTTTGAACATATTAAGTCAGAATGCCATCAGGTTTTAAACTATCAGGACCACATGAAAGAAGTCCGGATATGGCTGTGCCTGTTGTAAAAGAACTTTCCAAAATGAGTTCTGAAAGGACATTTGGCATTAGCAGCTTCTCTGACTTCCATCATACTGTTCCATAGTCTGTGCCACAGAGGTAAATTTCAGTTTAGCAGAAAAGGAATCAGATTCTTAACTGCCACAAATGTTAATGGGAATCTTTTTGCTAAATCTCTTCACACAAATTGGAAAGTTTACATTTAAAGGTCAAAGGGTTTCTGTGGCATTTGAAGACAATGAAATGTATTCCCAGGGCACTATTTATTCTGCCTCAGAAAATCAAGTCGTTGAGGCTCAAGAGTCCTCCCATTTGCATTTATGATGATTTATAAAGAATGGAAAACTACACTGGCTGTTAAAATAGGAAGAATCCAGCCAAATTCTTCTGCACTCTATTCCAGAAAAAACAACAAAAACAAACTGACACTGTGTAAAAGGTGAGTGATTCAGAAACATTTCTAAGCTTTCAAGATGGATGAAGTGCATGTGTGGTCTTGAACAACTTTCTACCTGCCAAGTTTGTTTCTACCATGAAACAATGGCAAACCCACCAAAAACAGTCAAGAAACTCATGCGCGCTCTAATGCTGTTACATAAACAAAACCAATAAAGCTAATGTGGGCACGACCTAAGTGGATTTGAGATTTTTGGGTGGGGTTTTATGAAAAATATTCTTTTATCCTCCAAAACAGTGAGGTAGACTGTTGTAGAGAAAACAGTGACACACAGGTCTCTGTGCTCTCAGGAGCTTAATGTGTCCTATGAAACTCTATGGCCATTTACCTGATTCTAAAGGATTTTTGACAATTGGCCTCAGAAGAGTTGTGAAAGGCATGCAATAGTTTCCTTTTCAGAGAAACAATTATTTTATGACAGGTAGCTCCCATTTGGTGTCAGTCAATTCAAAGCAACCCTCCTAAGAGGAGTTGTCTGGTCCAAAAGGATTGGAAAAGAAATGCAATAGCATCTTTTCTATGACTTTTTCACAACATTTTTCCACAGAGTCTGTCCAGGCACAGATTTAATGCTGTTTTCTTCAGATAGCTGCAGGAGTAAATTGGTTCTGTCTTTCACAACTGTTATGAAAAAGAGTTACAAAAATATAATTCTCTTAAAGGTGCCCTACCAACATCTGTATTACATGGACACATGCTGTATTAAAAATGATAACATTTCCTGAAGAAGCAAGAAAGAAAAGTCGATAATTGGATTTTCTTCTGCTTGTCAGGAACATGCCACTCAACACCAGGCACTGAATGGAAGAGATACCACTACTTAGTAAGTCATGGTAATCCAACAGCTGACCTAAAAGGCCATTTGACTGTGAACAATAGGTATCTGTTAAGGATTTATCACTGCTCCTGATTATAGTACCAAAGCCTTGCTTAGAAAAAGCTACAAATACTTAAGGCGAGCAAGCACTTCCTTCTGTTATCTGGATTTACATTCATGTAACTCCAATAACCTTTGAAGAATTATCTGTGATTTATAGCAGCAAGAGATAAGAATCGAGGCAAAGATTTCTTCTTTAAGTTAGATATTTGCCCCATCTATCATGGGGCTATTTCAAACTGAATGTAAGAAAACCCAGTATGTTCTCTTTGGGCATAAATACAGATTAAAGACAAAACAGCACACTTTCTTATTGAAAACTGACAAAAGGGAAGATAAGCTGCATTAACTGAAGGTCTGTGGTAACAAATGGTGAACAGTGCTGAAAATTATTCCTTCATGAGCCAGACAAATTACAAGTGTAAGAAAACTTGTTCTATCCACTAGCATTCTTAACCAGATCCTTTTGTAAAATTTGGATACCAAAACAAATTTTCTCAATAAAAATCAGAGTCGATTTTCCAATAACTTTGCACTAATGATAAAGAACTTGAAAAATAAATATTTTTTATTCTTTTATTTTCATTCTGGTGATGTAAAATCAGGCATGTTTTATATTTCTTTGTAATAGTTTCTCTTGCGTTTTATTGAAGAGTGTTGATTTTGAAATGTGCTGCTTTCTTGTTTCATATTTTGTCTTATTCTTTCCTATATTTTTATCCCATACGTCTTTCTTTTCTATGTCCCTAATTCTCACTCATTCATCCCTTTTCTGTTTTGCTAGTTAGACTGGTGGCTTGCACAGAAAAGAAGGAATGAAGGTGAAGGAAAATGAAAAGAAAGAGAAAAGGAAAATTGAAAAGAAAGAAAAAGATAATGCATGAGTCAATATTATAGTATAAGTTAAGTTAGGGGGAAAATAGCTTTTTAAATAAAATGCTTATTACCTTAAAAAGATTAGTCAGCTGTATTTTCTGAACTCATTTAACTCCAGTTTCTTTGCTCTGTATGTCACTGTAATAAGTATCATAACTATCAACTCCCAAAGGCAGTTAAGTGCTGGGTTAGAAAAACAGGGCAGACCCGTCATTCACTGCTGCTGGCTAGGCTATGGGCCCCATTCCCTTCTTGGCAGCACATCCCACCCGAATCCACTACACCATGTCAGAGGACTGCCAGCTTATGACAATTGTCAGGACTGTGATAGCTATACTGAAGTCAGCAGCCACAAGGAAGTGGGTTGCACCATTTGCATTCAGACTTCACAAAAGCTGAGTGCTCCAAACCTCTCCTTTCCAAAGTGATTAGTTACTTAGCGAGAGCCAGTGCCAAAATTTTTGTATGGAATCTGACTCCCTGTGCTCTTTCCTCCTTTGTACTGTTCTATAACATATTTAATGCTATAGAATATTAAATATTAAACTGCTGAATAACACTGGCCACAGAGCGTTATTCCCACTGAAAATATGTGCCTGCTCTTGGGTACTTTGAGAAGCTCCCATTTAAGAATGCTGTGGCCACTCAAGCCAGCTGCTTCTGACTTCCAAGGTGTTAGCTCTTTTTAACCAGTAGGGACTATGATTTCCTCAGTTTTACTCTGAATTTATATCTTCAATACTACAAGTTATTTATATGACAAGTTTGTTCAAGCGAATTTGATTTGCCATTGAAGTGTTGAAAATAAACTTACATGTTTGGAAAATTAAAGACCTTTCAAATCTGTGTAACATCGTACTTCATACTACAACTCCTTGCCATGTAAGCTCCAGCTATTGATGGTGTGTGAGCAGAGATAACATCAACTAATTTAATACAAGACTCATGGAAACATAGTTTCTTATTGACATCTACTATTATTTCAGGGGTTTTTCTCTGTGACATATCTGCATAGGCAGCTGACATGTCCACATCAGCATTTGTGACAAATGGCAGTGAAGGTAAGTCGACATGATAGCAACATCAAACAGAGTAGACACAGATGCAGAATGTCAGCTTTCCTGTTCTGAAGTGGACAGTCTTTGTTTTAAAATAAAAACCACTCAGAATGACAAAATTTCAAAGAGATATATTAACTATATGCCTGGATTTGATTTAGTTTGTATCACTGTCAGTGGTTTATTTTTGCATAGTTACCCTTTTTCACAGTGTGCTTATCTATATTTCCTTTGAGCATTACTGTTTGGACTTAATTGGCAATATAACTGAATGATCAGGCTTAGTGATGTCTGCAAACATTTTGTTCAGAAGAACACCATAAAGCCCTTGGATGAGTAAGAATAGAAATTTTTTTGCAGTAATTGCAAAAAAGCTGCTTTTATTGTTATATAAGAGCACGTATATGTACTCTCATGCTTCTAACCAGCTCTACTGATCTTGTTTGTAATGCAAAACTTCAGAATACTTGTTGCCTCTATTTTTAAATGCTGGTGGAATGAGGGGTTTTATATCGATCCTTTAGAAATGCACCTCAGGAGGCTGGTTTTGTACAGAATTCTTGGAAACCAGTCAACCTTTAGCCCACTGAAGTAAGTATAAAGAGTCTAATTGATTTCAGTGGACACTGTACTGTATCCTAAACACACAGATCTCTCCAGTGTAGCTATGAAAACACTTGGAAAACAATTAAAGCTCTCAAGGCTTAAGGAGTTAACAGGCCACTTTCCCACAATTTCTATTTTCAGTTTATATAGTAGTGGGAGGTCAAGGGACAGACTTGACACTTGGCATTTTCTTCCCCTTCTCTGTGTCTTTGCAGAATTATGTCTGACACCCTCAGGCTGTCACTGAGGTGTCTGCAGAGGGCAAAGCAGAAAAAATGCACAACAGGGAAAATGAAAGGTGATTCCAGCAGAAAACAGACTCCTGTTAGGCTGTCAAAAGAATTTGCGCTTTAGGTATTTTTGCCACCATTCTTGTCAGCTTCAGGTTGGCATCTTGGGAGTTTACAGAAGTCCTTGTCAGAATAATACAGGCAGAACTATGGAAAGAGAAATGAAGGAGACAACGCAAAAAGAGAGACTTACGTTTAATTGTGAAACTGCAGTTTTCCATTCCAATGTTTTTTCTGCTAGCTGGTCTCAAGTTGACACTTGACTCTTGTAGGTGTCCTTTAGCACAGCTAGATTACAGAAGTAGATGGAAAACTAAGGGAGGAGAATTTCTTGGTCACAAGGAGGAGTTAGGCTCTTCCTCTGTGCAGAGAAATTAATTTTCCATGGAAAATCCTCTCCCAAAGGGTACAGGTTAGTTAGGAGGGGGTTTTTTTAGTACTTCTGGACTTCTAGATTATCTATCTGGCTCATGTTCCATAACATGCCTGAAATCTTTCTTTCTTTTAGAATTAGTGCAGGTAATTACTTTAAAAGTCCCATTAGGCAAACTGTGTAGGTTATCCCAAGCTCCAGAACATTTGGCAGGAAGCAACTGTAACACCCTTCATTTGTATAGGATTCTTGGGATTTTCTCAGCATGCACTACTTTAAAGACAGTACATTTTGCAAGGGCAAGGTGCTCACACAGTCCATAATCAAGATTCTTAACTCTCTACTGAAGGTAAATGGGAGACAATAAGCTCTCATGTAACCAAAGGAGGATGGATGCATTTAGTGTAGAAGTGATTGTAGCAATGCTTCCCTATGTTCTTCCAAAGTATTTGCCTCAAACTAGTCAATGAACCTTTAAATTGGGTCTACTTCAATCTTTTGCAGGCAATATTTGGAACACATTCTGGGATTTTGATTAATCTAGGACATGTTTATCCATTGGTGGTTTTAATACCTGAAGATATGTACCATAATATGTAACATTTTATATGCTCAAAGTGACTCAAGGATACCACACTAGACTGCAGTGCAGTGCAAGAACATAAAGAAAAAAGTTGTCTGCATGGAGATATAGTTTGTGTGTTTTTGTTGTTGTTTTTTTTTTTTTCAATCAGGACACATTATCATTTTATTTGTAATCAAAACCTTCTGGTGGTAGTCTTGAGGTCTGCTCACAGTTACTTCTTGTTGATATGGGTCAGTTTGCCAACATCAGGGTACTGATATCTCTGAAATACGACTTTAGGACAAGAAGAAGGAAGTATACTGAAATTCTACTTACTAGAAATGAACCAGTAAACAATGTCTCTGTCTACATTCCCATTTCAAATGCCCATGACTTTTTAGGAACAGAGTTGTACACAGGAAGAGAGGTGTACACAGGCCATTAGCTGTCTCTTCCTCCAGAAAGGGCAGGAGATGTTACAGCATATTACACTGCAAATAACTTTATATTAAAACACTTTCCATTTCTAGGAAACAAAAATTTTTATTTGGGAGAGTTTTACTGTATTTGCCACAATAGGGATCTGACTGACATTAAGAGGGCTGCTACCAAGGCACCTTATGATCTGCAGAAAGAAATGGAACAGTATATTTCATCTATGGATTATGGAAATAAAAAGCAATACAGTCAGGAAGGATAAAGTGAAATGGGTAAATGTATAAAACAGATCTGACAACGACAATGCTGAAAGTTTTTGAAAGGAGGATTGAGGTTTCTTTCTTAGTCAATAGTGTAGTACAGTAGGATAGCCAACAGTGGTACTCAATGAGAAAAAGCATAATTTACCAAAATATCTTCAGTAATATGAATAAACACATTTACATGGCTAGGAGCAACTACTCAATAAATTTGTTTATAGTGGTCCAGGAAGTCACTACATGGCATCAAACAATTAGTTCAGGTTTATTAGTTCTCCTCAGATGTCTAAGAAATTAGATGCCTCATCATCCTGTCTTTTAAGTAGTTGCCTCTAGCTGAGACTACGACCTTGACTGTTTCTCTCAGACTAAGCTGAGTTTATTGGCCATTTCATCTATCAAAACTACAGACATGTATTTAACTGGTATGTTATTAATCCACTTCTAAAATTTATGGGGAAGATACTAGGTTATTTTTCCTGTTTTGTTTTCAGTTTGTTTTTTTTTTTTTTTTTTTTTTTTTTCAGTTTAGTTGCTTCTGTTGCTAATCTNTTTTCTTTTTTGTTTTCAATTTGTTTTTTTTTTTTTTTCTTGTCTTAATCAGTCTAGTCTATGTGGATGAACACAAAGATGGATGTAATCTGTAGTCCATGCCAGACTACAGGCTGAAGATCTGGCTTAGAATGGGCTAATATGCACACTATTGAAATAAAAGTTATTAATGTGCAAGCAAATAATTTTCCTAATACAGCTGAACAAAATCACTTATCTTGTTCCTGAGGTTAAAGGATGAGCCAAGGCACCTAGGTCGGTCTGTGGCTACAATGTAGACATATCTCAAAGATTATGGGAGAGGAGGAAATCAACAGAACTGAGTGTCTCTCTGTAATGCCACTAATGTATAGAGCATGAGGAACAGGAAGAATTAGAAGTCCATGTACAGTTGCATGGCTACAGTCTTTTCAGAATCAGAAACATGATGGGATAGCTGAAATGATGAATTCTTTAGGAAGGACAGGCATAGAAGGCAAAGCGTGAGAGTCACCCTTTACATGAAAGAAGAGCAGGAATGCATGGAGCTCTGCCTAGGGTTGGATGATAAACCAGCAGTGGTTTATAGGTCAGAATCAGTGGAAAACCAACATGGCTGAGGTTGTGATGAGAAGGATGCAGACCTGTATCAGAAAGTCTGATTAGGAAAAATCAAGCAAACACAGCAGGAGGTATGCATCAATGAGCAAGAAGCTCCTGACAAAAAGCAAACATGAAAAGGAAACACAGAAGAGGTGGAAGCACTATCAGGTGAGCCAGAGAAACATGAAGATAGTGTCTGTGCAGGCAGGAATGAGGGTGGGAAAGACAAAGTCCACATGGGATTGAACCTGCAGAAGGATGTGAAGGGCAAAAAAAAAGGATTCTACAGGTATATCATTAGCAAAAGTAAGAGCAGGAAAAGTGTGGGCCCACTGTTGAATTGTGCAGGAAATAGGGTGATAAAGGTTATGAAAAGACAGAGGTTGCCAAGATCTTCTTTGCCTTGATCTTCACAAGGAACACTAGCCTTCAGGAATCCCAGGCTCATGAGAGCAGTGGGAAAGTCTAGAGCAAGGCAGAATTTCTCTTGATGGAAGAGGATTGGGTTAGGGAAGGTTTAAACAAACTGAATGCACACAAGTCCATGGGACTGGTGCTCCCACAAGCATTAAGGGAGCTGGCAGTTGTCACCAAGAAACCAACTGACACTCATAACAATTGAGAGAGGCTTCCTGAGAACTGGAAGAAAGCAAATATCAGTTCTGTCTTCAAGTAGAGCAAGAAGGAGGATTATGAGAACTAAAGGCCTTTCAGCATCACCTCGACCCCTGGGAAGGTGCTGGAGCAACTAATCTTGAAACCTTTTCCAAATATTTTGTGGACGAGAAGGTGACTAGGCATAGTCAGTGTGTATTTATGAGGGGCCCCGGAGCAATGTAGTCTAGCTGGCCTTTTTCTGAGCCAAGAGGCTGGGGTAGATGATATGCAGAGGTCTCTTCCAATCTCAGTTATTCTGTGATTCTGTGATCTTTGCCCTAGGATATTAATTCCCACAAATTCTCCTTCCTAAAGAGAAATGTAACATTCACTGTTTCAGTCTTGTCTTGAAAAGTGAAGGGATAATCATCAGGGGTTATTTCACCTGAGTAAACTAGTTGAATTTTTCAAAGAAAGTGTATGTCATAGCTTTGTCAAAAGAGATGTAGTCAAATATATTGTTTTAACAACTTCAATACAGAACCTTGACAAAACCAAATATGGACAGGGAAGAAAATCAGACAGTGATCAACAGTTCCACAGAATTCAAGGAAATAAAGATATCCTCTAAGCCAGTCCAAAATCTCATTATGTCAGAAAATCTCTGAAGATTGTCAAACGTCATTAAGAGTGAAACAGCTTGCTAAAATCTACAGATCATGTTCTCTCAGACACAATTTTTATTCTTCTTCATGTGGTTCTAGGAGAGAAGCGTAATTTCTACCTATAATTATTCTCACATTGCCCAGAGACACTATTTTAGTGAGCACAGTATTGGAGACATTCTTTACATACTACTGAGAGAGCAAACTTTCATTAGTTCAATCTTATTTCCCTCTAGGTTGCCCTTGGTCTGCATCCATCTCTACACCCAGTGAGATTTAATATTCCAGCTTTTGCAACAATGTCTANTTATTTCCCTCTAGGTTGCCCTTGGTCTGCATCCATCTCTACGCCCAGTGAGATTTAATATTCCAGCTTTTGCATTACATGATGATGATCCCACACTCTTACAGTTACCTGGTTTCTTCCATTCTATCTTCTGCTCCTCTGAATTGATATTTGTCTCTAGAGGAAATGAAACTTGAACATTACTTTCCTGAAGGCAAGTGTTTTCTTTATACTTTTTTAAACTGATCACAATAGGGTTTTTATTGCTTAAACATTCCAAGAATGTAATCACTATTCCCCTCTGAGAGTCATAGCTCCTGTTTCAAAGAGAAATCAAATATTTACAGAGGCACCACTGCTGACCCTTCTCTCCCCAGTCTTCCTGCTATCAAGTAAAAGATACAGGCAGGTACCCCAGGCAGTTCAAAGTCAGTGAAACGTATTCTTGGGTAAATTGGATGCTTATAGGAAGTCCCATCTGAGAGAGCTCACAAGACTGGAGAATAATAGTGTAGGGTGGCCATGGCTCTCAACCTGAAAGTTTAGAAGTCCAGGACTACATAGTTTTCTACGGAGCACCTGGTTCAGGTGTAGCTTCTACCTTATCACTTCGCTTTTCAAATCTGTTGCATGTCCATGACACTACTGAAGTCCACAGAGGTGCCCCCTGATGCATCAATCACTGGATTAAGCTACTGATTTATAAAATATTTCATCAATGGCATGATGTGAGGTGATAGGTTGAGCACCAATTCTAGGCCCCTTACCTCACTGCTGTCAAGATATCCAGATACACAGGTGGCCCAGGACACCGCTCCTTAGTGGACCAATCAGAGAATCTGGTTGTGGGCTCTCCTGGTCAGACACTTCCCCTGTGGCCTCTGAGAGTGGGAACCCCAGCCAAACGGCAATATCAGCTTCTTGGAGTCCAGCCATAGCTTGTTCACTTCCCAAATATCCATGCCATGGAAGACTGCCTGCCTTCACCTGAAGTCTTTAGAAAGCATAAACCCCACAAAAGTTTAATCAGGCCTTGCACAGGCTCCCTTGGTCTTTAGTTTTTGTTGTTTCTTTATTCATTTGACTTGCCAGTTGTTGGTGATCATTCACAACCATGACTCCATCCATGTAACAGTTTTATAGTACCCTCTCTTCTCTCCCACTGCCTAATCTAGGTATGTATCACTTGCCTCTTTACCTGATTCTGTCTACCAGCACATGACAATGTGTAAATTTGATTTCACAAGGTTGCTCCCTACATTGGGCTGCCTGCTACAAGCCACTGGTTATCTAGAATTGTGTCCTATTGTAGTTAATGACAAAGTCCACTCTGAGTACAACACAGTCAGCTAAAGGGAAGATCACACCTTTTTAAAAAAGAAACAGATGGGCTTTGTTGAAAAAAAAAAAAAAGATGGGAATACTATTGTTGTAATGCTTTGCATCCTTTATATTGCTTGCAAAATGCCTGAAGGCTTTCAGAGATCTTGCAATTATTAGAGTAGACAACAGGATATATTTATGTGTTGCTTAGACAGAGCAATGTTATCTTTACTGTTATAAATAAATCTTCTCTATCTTTTGACACCTGCAAGCCTAATTTGCTTGGTTCCACACATCACAATATTTCATCCTTCCTGTTAAGCCTTTATGTGCATGAAAACACACTACATAATCCAGATAAGAAGATAAAAAAAGGTTGACAATCAATATTATTATTTTATTCCTTATAATTTTAATTTTAAAAATTGACAAAGTCCAAGAATAGTTTTTTAATTTTGTATAAACAATAATAGAACCAAAATAATAGAATCATAGAATCATTTATGCTGGAAAATAGCTCTAAGATCTTCAAGTCCAACCATTAACACACCCCTGCCAAGGCCACCAAAGCATGTCCCTAAGCACCACATCTGTGCATCTTCTAAATATCCCCAGTGCTAGTAACTTAACCACTTCCCTGGGCAGCCTGTTCCAATGCTTGACACCCTTTCTGTGAAGAAATTTTTCCTAATATCCAAGGTAAACCTTCCCTAGTGGAACTTGAGGCTATTGCCTCCCATCCCATCATTTGTTACTGGGGTTCTGAGTCTGATCTCCACCTTGCTACAGCTTCCTTTCAGGTAGGTGTAGAGAGCAAATGGTACAAATGTATGGTACAAGAAGTTATTCTGCATGCATAACTAGAAAACACAGCAAAATATGTACTGTTGTTGAGACAGATAGCATGGAATTCAATTTACTTAACTTTAGCCAGTCAGAAATTAAGCATTTGGCCTAGAAGAGCAGTCTAATCACTGGGGGGAAAAAGAGAGGCACCTCCGGGCAACTTAACCACTCCATCCTGAGAGAGATGTCTGAGGTGTGTAGGATAGATCAGCTTTTGGAGAAGGTTCTCTCTAGCTGCCTTTCCTGCTGATAAGGAGGAGACCAGGCAATGATCTTAGGTGAGATATTGATCTTCTAGCTTATCTAGCATTAGGTAAAATTAATCCTCCCTACACAAAGTCTCACCTTTCCCAGGGTTTTCACATTGTTCCATGTGACAGTCATTGTGTGTGTAAATACAATTTGAAATCCAAATGTTAACAGGTTTTTACATGGAATTCCTCCTAAAGACTGACTGCGATTTCCATCAATATTAGTGGAAAAGAGGCCACTGACTCCAACCACACATGCTATTCATAACTCACCTCCCCTAAAAGCAGCAGCCTCAGGTTCTGAACCTTGCCACTGTGTATCCATCCCAGCTCACTTTGTGTCCTTGGTCTTCCAGGGCTACCAAAGTAGCTGTCAGGATTTTTCCCTCCAGGTTATAAACATTGCACACTGCTTCAACAGCAGCCAGTTAAAAATACTCAAAATCCAAATCCTCATTGATTCTTTCAAATACTGTGAGCACTAAAGAAAAGAAGCTTCAGAAAAAAATATGGTGCACATACAAATGGACAAGCAAGTTCCCCTTACTTGAGAAAAACTGCTTCTGTGTGTCTCTGTAAAAGCGAGCTGAATGAGCTGCTTTCATGACAGAAAAACTAATTACTGTTCCCTGAGCCAAAGTGGATCTGTCTGGCCCTGCTTGGGGTAAAGCTGGACACTGAAAACAGTGTTCAGTCTTTAAGTGTTTGTCTTTAAGTGTGAGAAGATCCTGGAACAAACAAACCTCTTTTATTAGTGACATGTGATTTTTGCTAGTCCCATAAGTTATTAAAATGAGACCCTGAGAGTTCAAGGGTGGTTTGGCTCAGCCAGCCCACAGGTCAGTATGCCAGCAGCATGTTCGCCTTTGACTTTCCCAGATTTCACTGAAAACTTAACATATCCAACAATTTGGTTTACAGAGCAGTGTTCCAAGGTGCTACCCCTTGGCTTCTTCAGTCCAATCTAATACATTCACCAGCACTAGTTCTAACTGCAGTTTGTTTTTTATTCATAAAGAAAGAGAGTCACTTTGCTCTGACTCTGATGTTTGTTTGCAATCATCAGTCTGTTTTGAGCTTCGCAGAGATATTCAGAATTTCAGTGCAAAGGTCAAAGGAAAAATCTGGGCCCTCAAACTGGCAGTGGTCAAATATTTTTGTAGGCTTTGGTAGTCACCACTTGCACAAGACAGACTGAAAAAGAACAATGAAGATGCTTTGCAGACATATCTGAAAAAAAATAATTTTTAAAACCCCAACATATTCTGAATACCAGAAAGTTGTATTATTCCAAGAAAGGGGGCAGCGTAAGATACTTGTCAGTACATTTAACATACAAGTTAATGGAGGTTGTAACTGTGGGGTTAACAAAAGCAGTTTTTTTATATTGTCAGTGCAGATGAGAGATGACAAATATGTTACACTTTTAAGTGACTGTAAACATAAATAATGTAAGCTTGATGCACAAGAAAGGAAGTTGTACAGCACATGATTTTGGGGTTTTTTAAAGCAAAAATTAAATACACAGAATACTGTGGTAATATGGTAGAGAATGGATTCCTTCAACTTCATTTATTGGCTGATAATTTGTCATACAGAAAAAAATATTCAAGAACATTGTAAAAAACAGAAAAGTTAAAAAGGTAACCCATTCTTGGATGTGACATACACAAATCGATCCCAATATCACTTGTACTTCAGCATTTCTTGTAGTTCCAGTAATATGAAAGACATTCATTAGAAAAAGCAGCTTTGCTGTTCTTCCTTCTGAAACACTGTATGAAAGTACAAGTGATTTTAAAATGGAAGATATAAATTAATATTTAGGGGTTTTTTTTCCCTTGGTCATGAAGTCCACAAATCGTGAAAATGAGGGATGCCTCAAAGAATATACTACAAAGGGAAGCATTTGTATTCAGAATTTGAACTATTTTTTCACAATGCTGTATATGAAGCAGAAGAGCTTAGAATTGGTCCCATAGAGCAAAACAGAAAAATAGTTCATGTATCCTTTCTTTAATCTAAAAAGGGTTTCATGTTCATCAGTATCTTAATTCAGCATTCCAAACTGAAATCATAATACTAAAGACATCCAGGTCTGTAGAAATAAATTTCCTTCTAAAATAAAGAATAAATCTGGAAATGGTGTTACTCTTCTCTTTTTCCTCACTAGGTTGGATAGTGGAAGAAAGCAAAAAATTAAGAGCATATCAAATTACAGTGGCTCTCTGAATCCAATGACATATGTGAAAAAAAAAACCAAAAAAAACATGATGTCCATCTGTAATTTGATTACAGGAAAACAGAGACTTAGAGAAAGCAGTTTGTTAAAAGTGACAGCTGATACACTGCAACTAAATGCTTCGTGGGCTGATTTTTGTTTTAGGTTACAAATGTCTGTTTTATACGGCGGGGGGGGGGAGTCATTAAAAAATGGATGCCAAAATGTTTAGATAATATCCATATTCATAATGTATTTGAAGGTGCACTTCTATTAGTTTTTACAAAATTACCCAGAGTTGCTTATCAGTGATTTGAAAATGTTACACACAATGTCCACCATAGCACTATCATTGTAAGTGCACTATTTTGACTGTGAGTGTTTATATTCATCATGATTTTGTTGAAAATCATAATTTATAATTAGGATTTCATCTGAAATGCCCTTTTCATGAACAATTTTACATACTATTGCACTAGGCAGGGTTTTGTTTTTACTTAGGGAAACCTTTTTCACACAGATATGGCTTTCCACCTCACAGTGATAACAATGGGAGATATTATTTTACATACATAAGTATCAAAATACAGATATTTGAGGGTTTTTTTCTGGAAAACCTCTGGAAGATTATAAAGTGAAATGAGTACTGTGACATATTCCAGTTGCATTCCCTTTTTGCATTTCCTAAAGAACAGTGAGTGCTTGACATTTTCTTATCTTTATTGTGTCTCAGCCATAAAGCTTCAGTTAAATTGTAGTGTGAGATGTTAGCATTAATATGTTATTTGGTTGAACATCAGTTTTTACATGTAGTATGACAGCTACTGAGTAGCACAAACTGTACATGTATACTAATGCACTTTTTCTCAGATTCTTGTATTCTTCTTGTGAATATCTTTGAAGAGAAACTGCTTATTTTTAGGAATAAACAGGAACATTCTTCTACAGGTTCTGCTTGTTTAAGAAGGCATTGATGTAAACAGAACTTGGAGTCCTTTTAGTTTCAAAGAGGTTTTATCAGAGAGATTTTAGAAATCATATGATACTAGTTATTACAAAATAAAGGTTTGTGCACTTATGGACAAAGCTCCTTGCAAACTCAGGCAACTTTTACATGGGTGTAATTGAATTTCGCTTTTCTATCTGTGCTGAATAGCTTCTAACCTCTATCAATGCTCTGTCTATACTACACAATCTAAAATAACTACTGGGGTATTTTACTAAAAGCACTGCTGCAGTGAGCCATCTTGCCTTTTCTCTGTTGTCATCTTCCTCTGTGTAAATCTACTCCTTCTCTCCCTCTTTTCCACCTGTACAAATCCTCCACTCTTCATTTTTCTCACATTATAACCGCTCCTGAATCCAGCAAGGTGTTGCACAGAGAGGAGGAACACTGAAAATATTAATTCTTGCCTGTCCAGTAATCCCATGGCTCTGGCTCTTGGACTGATGCAAGAATCACACTTTTGAAACCCATCATCTCCATGTAAGCTTAACTTTAGAGGAGGGGGAAAAAAGTCTTTTTCCTTGTACTTGGTGACAGGGAAGTAAAAGAGTTATCCCTCCCTGCTGCACATCTACAAATATTAGACTGGGATAGAAAATAACCCATTTTCAACATCCAGTGCTTCAGAGTAAGACACTTGGGGCAAAACAACCACATTGACACAAACACGATATGATTTATTACCACCATGTAGAAAAGAGATGCTGGGTCACAGTATAGCACTATGAATGTCATCTCTGCTCAGCAGCAGTCAAAAAATCTACAAAATTATCACAGTTTATGACAGCCTCATATCTTGAGTGCTGGGTGCACTCCAGATTTATTATATATCATGAAAATACATAGATGATTTGAAAAAGAGCACCAAACAAAAAAAAAGTCAGCAAAAGGTAATGGGAAGTGTGGAATAGCTCTTTAGGGGAAGAATTTAAGAGAAGAGACCACACAGACAAGGACCACAGAAAAGAGACAAGTGAAACAAAACCTAAAACCAAAGACTGTGACTGAAAAGGCAACCATTGTATCTTTTGACACAGCAGACAAGAACACGCAATCTACTGATTAGAAAACAGTTGCACTCCATGCATAACTAAACTGAGAAAATTGCTCCCTATGTCAGAATTAATAATGGACTTAAAAGTAGATAAATAATGAAGAGCTGGGTTAACTTGCAGTTGTTAAATGTAACAGTCTTAATAAAAACTCAAGAAAACCCTATGCCACAAACTGCTGGGGACTGGATGAAGACCAAGGGAAGGAACACTGCACATTTGCTCAGCATCACAGCATCTGCTTCATGGAATTGCAGGAGGCAGGATTTGCAGCTGGATGTAGCTTTGATGTAAAGGAGCAGGGCAAGTATTGCACTCTTGTGATAACCCATAACTGACTAAGTGCTTTCTGCCGAGACTTGTTTAAATTCAAAACAGTATGTAAAGCAGCCACCTGCTTCCCTTTTCACCATAATGGTTCTGGTGACAATTGGAAGACTCAAAATGAGCCAGATTATGTTTTATGCGTTTCCCCAGAGGCCCTTCCTTCTCAGTGCAATAGTACTCTGCAGCCTATTATGATGTTCCCATCTGTCTTAGTCATCGTGCAGCCAAGCTATTTCTATTTAGCTCCTTAACCCTTCCTCGTGAATCAATTTCTCTAACTCGGTAATCAACACTGCCTGACAGAGAATGAAAGTAAATCTTGGATTTAGAAATAGAGCTTCAGACAGCAACTCCTGCAACAAGACATGCAGAAATTCTCCAGGTCTGTTATACTACTTCTGTTTGGATAAACTTGAATACTTATAGGGGAAACAATGAAGCAAAAATGATTGACCGTGTTTGGAAAAAAATTAGGCATTGGATAGGAAAGACCATTGAAATGTCTAAGAGCAAAAGGCAGGATTATGATGTGTTTTATTCTTTCATGGCAGCTTATGAAAAGGCATCCATCCATCCATCCTTCCATTCTTGTTCCTAATATCTTGTTACTAACTCTGATTTTGACTTTGATCTAAGCAAAGGTAGAGTTGGGATAGTCTGGTTAATGTTCATATATTAGCCACGTACAGTCTAATCTGTTATAAGGGTTATCCTGTACAGTCTCCTGTTTATCACTGCACTGCCAAAAACCCTGAATGTTATCTTTCATGAAAATTTTGGAATCAAGTTGAAAGCCAAAGACATGCTAAAGAACTGGCAAATATCTGTCACTGCCAAGCAGTGTGACTGGTCATTTCTTAAACATTAATGAAGCTCAGTTGCTGTTACTGTTGCTTCTGACTTTCCCAAGCTTTACTATTCCACATTCATGCTCTTAGCAGTTGCTTGAGGACTGCTTTTGTAAAACTTAAGTAAAAAAATTCACCCTATTAAGTTCTGAACTGAATTAAGGAAATGGTATAAAATTGCAGTGAAGAAATTCCTTGTGTTGGAAGCAAGACCTCCTTATGTTTGCCTTTCCATGGACTGTTTGCCTAGGTTATGTTTGTGGTTGTCTCAACAGTTAATGTACAAAGACTCAGGGTGCGACCTTATGAAAGGAGAAGTGATAGTCGGTCACAGATGGCACTTGCTCATCTTCTCAAGCCGAAGCACTCACAAGAAGCAAGAAGCACATATCCAAGCTGTCTGTTTAGGATATCTTGTGTGCAACCCAGGGGGCAAAGAACAAGAGCTACTGAGAGTCTGCACTATGTCCTTTGGCTTCTTGCATGGCAATGACAGGTACCTGGTGTTCATGCACACCTTTTAAGGCTCCCTTTATGAGCCAAACAATTATTACTGTGGGGTCTTTCATCTCATAGCATTACTCATCCTCCATAAATCTTAGACAAGACTGCCAGGCACTGCCTTTGGTTGCTTCTTCTGCGTATCTTTTTGGCTACCATCTGTCTTTTGATTTGGAAGAGGAGAGCACATGCGATGTGACATACAGCCTGTGTGTAAAACTTGTTCACTGAACAAGTTCAGCTGAAAAATTGTTACACAAACATCTTGTCAGAATGAGGACTAAAGAGCACAAGCTTATGTGGAGGGACTTCTCAGCTTCTATAAATTGATCATCACATTACTAGGACTGAGAGACTAAAGAAAACCTTACAAGGTATCACTCTATGTTCATTACCCTCAAATGGAACAGGAATGTAAGAGACTTCATAACATGTTTTACTGTCTCTCAGATGCCCTCACTGAGAAACTGATGACATTAAAAATAAATATATAAAATAAAAAAATTAGCCCTACAGGAATCCATCCTTATTTATGGACTCTCTCACTCCCCCAGAATAGAAATAAGGATTTGATCCCACCTCATACAGGATTCTCATCCTTTTGGAATAGGCAAGATTTCTGGCATTCTGAGATGAAATAAAATTTTATTCTTAAACCTTTTATTCTCCAAGGAAATCAAAAGTGTGTCTTGAATGACCAAGACATAAAATCCATTTCAATGATAGAACTGACTGGGTTTGGGGATGTGTAAACTAGATTTTCTTCACAACTTGCTATGCTGAAGAGAAAGCTGGTATCTGCCCATAAATCAATGGTGCTACCACTGCTGGTCTGTGCTGCCTTCCTCTCTTCTAATGGCACGATCACTGCCATAATCTTGGCAACTTTACCTGGCATAATTAGCTCTTCTCTAATGCATGGAATGAATTTGAAAATTAGTACCTATTAGCAGGAAGCATACTGTGGACAGAGGTGATTTGGTTTAGTGCAGAATTCCTGAGCTGTATTTTCTAGTCATTTCATGTGACATAAACAGCTCAATAGCTGAAAATCTCTTTATTTCAATATTAGAAATTTTTTCCATTAATAATGAGTGAGTCTGATAAGAAGAAAAGGTCAGAAAAGAAATAAAGCAGTAATTTCGTGATAATAAAACCAAAATTTAAATAGTAATAAAGTCTGATGACATTTTGTGCATAACAAAGGAGGAAAAAAATGTGTATTGTAGCCCAGTACACAAGGAGGTGGGGAGAAATTTAACAAATATGGCTTTACAAAATAACAGTTTAGTAATTCAACTTGTGACAAATTACAGCTTTTAAAATCCCTCAGTATTCTGCATCACTTGCATTATTTGAACTTTCATTTGACATTGAGCAAACAATAAGGTACTAATGGACAAATATATCTTCTTTCAGAATTATTTCAAGACACAAGGATTAGAAAAATCATTAAATATTTGATGACAGTTGCAATATCTGCCTGATTTAGAAGCATATCTACTCCCAGGAAAATACAGAGAGAATGATAAAAAGAAGATCAATAAAACTCTGCTTACAGGTATCATGTGAAGGAAATAAAATGATGGTAAACTAGATTCAGTGGATTCATAAATGAAAATGCAGATGGAATATAATTTGTTTGTTTTCCTCACATTTTTTTTCATTGAAAGAACAAAACAAAATCAAATTAATTAAAAATATTCTAAAGTAAAAATTTTACCCCACTAAAGTCTAAGGGCATTTTATCACTACCTTCAGCTGGGGTGGATTATCGTTTATTCTTAGCTCTTGCTATAACTGGATCTTTATCTTTGTGGATGCAAAAAAATTGTTGACACAATATAATTCACCCACATAACTCTCATCAGTTTTCAATCACTTAGCCCATATTCAGAATAGAAAGTACTGCATCAGACTTCACCTGCTTTGCAGTGGCACAGCTGCAGACAGTGAAAGTTGCACTACGGGTAGGATGAAGACATATCTGTTGTTGTTTCATCTCATTCTACTGATGCAGTTAGATGAGATTAAAATTATTTTAGTCAGAGAAACATGTGTTTAAAATCTGTTAACATTAAGCCTTTCACTTCATTTATTCCAGTTGTACTGATAGTAAAACCTGAGGCAGGAAAGTGGTATGACACAAAGCAAATCAGAGCTTGGAAGAAATCAGAAGTTGGTTTCCTCATCTACCATAAATCCAAACTATACAACTCTTTCATACATCAGTGCCCCAAGATACCATTTTCAGAATGTTGTTGTTTGGGGGGGAGGGGAGGGGGGGTGGTTTTTTGGTTTGGTTGGTTGGGGTTTGGGTGTTTTTTTGGTTTTGGTTTTATGTTTTTGGTCTTTTTTTTTTTTTTTTCATGAGGAAATATGCTTGTAGTAGATGGCTTGAAATGTTGCACAATGATTGGCCTATGAAAATTTTCACTTTCATGTTTTCTTTCTCTTTGCTTCCATTTCTCTTTATTTAACTGACCCTTATTCCACATAATATCTGAACATCTTCTTGTGAATAACCCAAGCCACAAAATAAATTTGTTTCCTACCTCTTAAAAATAGCAAGATTATCTTCTTTCTTGAGCATACAAGCACTTTAATTTCTTTTTCAAGTTCAGGGCAATTTCATTTGGCTGCTTTGGTTCTCAGATAGTTCATAATTGACTTGGAAAAAAGTCAAATTCAGCTTGGATCTAATCCATAGCACAAGAAGCAAAATCACAGCTGACACTCTTGTTAGCACAGTCAGCAGAGAAACCCAGAGCCTGCTCCTATAAACATTATTCAAGCAGAACTCCTGTTCTGAAGAATTTATTGTTAAGAATTTTGCTAGTATGAGGACATTAGAAATTGAGACATTGCTCCTTCGAATGAGACCCTGTCTGTTCCCAAAATTACACCAATCTAGCAAAAATAAGTGCTTCTTTAAGCAATTTTTGTTCAGTGCTTATGTAGGAGTTGAGGGCGTTTTTTGGTTGAAGTGTGATTTCTTTAATTAGAAATAAACAGAAACTAAATATTTGAAATAACCTGCTTTCCATCTGAGTAACAATGTTCACAGTGGTTCTTGTACTGACTTTAGTTTAGTTGTAAATAAAAGCACGCTACTTAGGTAAGCTAAGGCAGGACCAATTCCTCAGTAGAAAGGTTAATTCTGCCAGGAAAACGATGATGCTTGGCCTTGTATCTAATCAAGGCACTGATAAGCTCTTATTAGTTTTACTTAACCTGCAGGAGAAACTGGAAAGCCAGAACTTATGGTGTGCCCAGCTGAAAAAGTGACTGCTTTCCTTTTCCTGTCTGGTGCCTGTGTCGACTGTGTTACACAAGCCTGGCTACATCAGATGACACAGGAGCGTATGCGCAGCACCAGTTGGTGCTAATGCAGCAGACTTAAGCTCCTTATCTCCCTTCAATCCCTAACCTTAAATCCATGCTGGATTTTTTTTATCATTCATGTTTATTCCTTTGGAAAGGTAGAATAAAAAGCACCTTTTTTTCAGTAATATTTCTTCTTTCTTTCCCTCTGCTGACTTTAGTACTGTGTCCTTTAATTGCTGTCTTTCATTGAGTGTTTACAGGCTTCATCATGCCAGTAAATAAATTATTTTCATTTATAACTCCAAATAGTCTGTTCATAGCTGTCAATACCTAATATATTCATTTGACTCCTGAAAGGGCCCCAGACCAAAACCGAAGCAATATTTACTCAGCAGCAGAAAACTGTATTGAAGAAGCATTTCTCTCTAGACTGTATAACGTATACTTGTTCATTTTGTCTTTCCTGTTTCTCTGTCCTTTACCCATATTTGAATGGATTGTCATAACTCCCTTTTCTTTAGGCATGGCAAATACAGACCTCTATTCCCCTCTAGATCCACTGAGTAGGCATTCTCCTGAGAGCAGTGAGTATACTAGTGGCATGGGAAGGATTCCCACAGGTCTCAAAGTTCATTGTAAGCAGACATGTAGAGCCGTGGCCCAAGCTACATTCCTGTACTGCTCCTCCTGGTCCCACAATCTTATGTACATTTAGTACACCAAACTTAGTGGTTAAAATTATAGTCTAATATAGTAGAAGAGGAAACCATTCTCTAGTGGTTCAGACCATTTAAAACTGTGTCAGCTCCATTCCAGGGAGCATGCCACTCACTCTACTGAAAAAGGCATTTTTTTCTCCCCTTACAGTGGACAGTAAACAACTTTATCCTAACCATTGCAGAGATACAAGTTAAGTGAACTGCATCCCACGGTGTAAATGCATCCATCACAAGCCAATGTGTCTCCTACCATTCAACTGAGAGCTTCCCCACCTTCACAGTTTCTCTGCTTGGGCCCTGGCAGCTGGAAACTCAGCTGTCCATGCTCCCATCTCCCTAAATCTAATCCTAGTAGGACAAGTTCTCTTAGAATTCAGTATAGGAACAATGCAGATGAGTCTTCAACAACTTGACACGAATTTGATACCAACTCTCTTTGTTGGAAGGGCCTGGATTTTCTGTTGTGACAAAAACTTTCCCAGACTGAACTTTGTTCTCCTGCCAGGTTTTCTGTTTGTATTTCATTTTTGAAAGTGGCTTACCCAGAAGAATTGATATGTACATACAGTCACTTTGCTCTTTCACAGGCACAATTTATCCACATGAGTGTGAGAAAATTCAGTGGAATCTCTATTTAGTTTCCAGCACCAGAACTACCTTGGCTGAACACTGTTGAGGCAGAGCCTACAGGAGAACCTGCTCACTGTCCAAGGAGACCTTAGCACAGCCTTCCACTACCTAAGGGGTCTATAAGAGAGTTGGAGAGGGACTTTTTGCAAGGGCATTTAGTGACAGGACAAGGGGTAACAGTCTCAAACTGAAAGAGGGTGAGTTTAGATTTGATATTGGGAAGAAATTATGTACTGTGAGTGTAGTGGTACACTGGAACAGGTTGCCGAGAGAAGCTGTGGATGCTCCACCCCTGGAAGTGTTCAAGGCCAAGATGGATGGGGCTTTGACAACCCGGTCCAGTGAAAGTTGCCCCTGCCTGGCAGGGGGATTGGAACCAGATGATCTCTAATGTCCCTTCCAAGCCAAACAATTCTGTGATTCTATGAAATTAAGCCCTTTCTGTGAGTTTCAAAGCTGAAACTGGTATGCACAAGAGCATGCAAGTATTTTTACTGAAGCAAGTTAATGCCTTTGTCCACTGGAATAAGATAATTATTATATATAATTTTTAATTCTGGCAAAATAACCTATATTAACAAAATAATTTGTTGATTATTTTATCATTTAAATGGATCATCGTCTTGTGTCGTTTAAGCTGGAAAGGCACAATCCATATGACAGCAAACAACAGACGAAAAGTTCTTTCTTGCTTTTCAGTGAGATTGATCATTGAATTGTCATAAATCTGTGAAGTTCATCTCTACTTTCTTTACAAATTTTAGACCTACTGTCCCTGTGGCATGATTGTTATTTAGTTTTTTATTTACATATAAAAAGAAAAGTTTAATAAAATTGCTTGCAACTGAATTTTGTCATTCAAAGGTCTAATCCCAGAGTGATTCTCTTTGTAAATGGTTAGAATCTAACTACTTGGCTATTTTTAAGATGCAAGAGTAAAGAAAAAGCTACTATTTTTTTAATGTAAAATATTTTGTCAGATTTATTTTTCTAAACTAATATTAAAAAATGTTACAGACAGGTTTTTTATTATTGATTTTACCACTGTAATGTATTGAAAGGGTTCTGTTCAAACAGATAACTTGTAAAAAAGAAATGTCTTTCTCATGCTGCATCTAAATAACTTATAGCCACCTCAGGCCTGAATCATCAGTTGGCGTGCAACAGTGCTGGCAATCAGGTGTACCCCATCTCTGTAGGCCTGTTGTAACAGGTGTTATTCAAGTTTCTATTGTAAATTTCGGGTTTAATTTGTAAGCTTGAACACCTTTCCCTTAATAATGTCTATGGACAGCAAGAGCAGAAAGGCACCTTCTCATAGAAACAGGACGATACCCCAGTACCCTAGAAACAAAAGCTCAGTATGAAGCACTGTGAATAACAACAAAATTAATGGTAAGTTAATTATTTTTAAGTGGATATCTACAGTAACAGTCTACATATTTTCTTGAAGACTTAAATTTTAATAGCACACTTAAGTAGTGAAAATGGTGTCAAATGGATTCCGGGGAGGAGTAGAAGATACTGAGGCAGAAGGGAATAAGGCAGTTGGGAGAAACCTGGACAAACTGGTTAAAACTGGGACTCATTTTTGCTTGTAAGGTACTAACGAAACTGGTTGTCTAGAATCCCTGTGTGTGGGAAAAATACCCAGAGGGCAATTCATCTCAATTAACTTAAGTATTTATCTTAGAATGAAATGAAATAAATGTGCTCTGAAGGTATCCTTTCTCTCCACTAACTATAGGGGAACTGAAACATTTGGTTTAAACCAAACATGTAGCTCTTAGACAGCAAAGTTAAGTGAGATGTATGGCTTGAGAAGTATAAATGAGACCAACATCAACAGCTGAGAAATAAAAGGAAACTGCAAAGGGCTTTTGGAATAACAAGAAAGAATATGGAAGATGGGAAATAACATTATTAGGTAATCAAATGGGGTCACACAAAAGGATTTAAAGAGCAGGACAAAATGATTTTACAGCAACCAGGTAAAACTGACTGGGCTGCCATACAGTACAGAAAAAAACAGAGAAAGTGGCTAGGGGAAAGGTTTGCAATAATCAGTGCAAAAGTTGCTCAATGAATGGAGTTTGCTGTATGGATGAAAAAGAATTGCCAGTCTTTGGGATATTGTGAAAATACAAAACATACTCAACTGCAGTATCTTCAAAAGATGAGAACAACACTGAAGGTGAAAAGAGGTTGTACTTTTACTGTAGTGGAGATGAAAGATATGATATGCAAAATGTAGTGAGAAAAGATTTTTTTTTGTCTTTGAACTGGATCTAGACCTCCAGTGAGAAATAGTTTATTGCATGTTAGTATGGATTTTTTCTGGTTGCCTATTGTGGCAGAATTGCTGACTGAGATACGACATGCTAAAAACATTTACATGGGAAATCTTTATTTGTATACTATCAAAGAGAATATGTTTTATTGAAAGAATAAATAAAACTTAAATTATTAAATAAACATATCTGCTCCCTGGTTATGCCTTATACCACCTAGTCTTAAAAGTCTGACTACACATTTAATAGTCTCAGTCTGTAATATAACAATAAATATTACATAGTCCAGAATAAGAAAGGGTAGATTATTTGATTCAACCATGAATCAGAATGATGAATTGATAAATACTGAGTGATTTCCAAATGGCTTCCAAGCCTGGCTTGTTTGGATGTTTTTGGAAATTGTGCTAAGATACTATAAAAGCCTGGTGTGATCATCAATAACCTGTTCTGAAATCAATCACAGGGTAATTGAAGGCACTATTAAAGCAAATCACTGCTTTATGACTCTTATTTAAGTGGTTTTTTTCTTGCCCATCTTCCTGGCTCAAAATCTGAGCTGTACTTCTCTATTTTTTTCTAGGAATTCATCTAGGATTCCTATTGTTCTCTGTTATATTTTTCTGTATTTTAAGTGTAAATATTATGAATCCCTTCCTGTCAACTTTTGATTTACCAAACATTTGGCCAAGTCAATGAACACATTAAGCTCACTGCATAATACCAGATGGCTTCATGGGCTTGTGTCCTCTCCTGGGCAAGTCCTGCTGTCATCTCTTAGCATCTGCACGGAGCCACAAGGGATATGTGCACTTTTCATTCATTCAGCTGGGTCACTCATCATTAATATTCAGAGGATGAAGGGAGGTGTCAGACAATAGAATTGGTTCTGGCTTCTGTTACACATTGACATGTCAATCATTCACCCTAGAGGCTGCCAGGCCCAATTTAGAAAAAAAGTAACTGCTGGGCTGAGCACATCACAAAAGGAGTGAGATTTCTTTGTGTTAACCAGTCCCTTCACAGGGTAGAAATGTAATTAGCGTCTTTGTCACAACCAATAACACATGAAACCCAGTCATTACTGGGACATACTTTGAGATAAAATCTCTGACCTCAGTCACATTATCAATGATTCTGCTGCAATCGTGTATTTAAAGCACCTCTCTTAGGAAAGCACTCCGACCCAGCACAGTGATAACTTGAATATATTAAGTTCCCTGCAATTTCTTACATGGCAGCTTTGATCATTCATAAAAGGTACTGTTGTTTTCCAGATTAATATAGTCAACTTTGAAAGAAAAAACAGCAGAAACAAATTAATCCTTAAGCCGTTTGATCTCAGTGCAATTCCCCAGCAGCTGCACGTGCAGTAGCCTCCTAGTGCTCCCTACTGGAGTCCCTCCAGAATGCCTCCTGCCTCCACGGGCTGCTTTAAGGGAAAAGCTGGCTATGGTGGCAAAATGCACAGGAGCTGAGCTGCTCAGACTAGGAAACAGGAATTCCTGTTCCATAAACTCTTCAGCCTTGTCTTGCAGCATTTTCATCTCTTTTTTGGAATCTTGAGATAATCAAAACAAAATATTGGCAACAGGAGCATTTGGTATCACAGTTCTTACCTGTCTGCCATCAAGGAGTAAAAAGTTTCGTTTTGCTCTGGTAGGCAGTTTCCCCATAAGCAGATGGGCTAAGTCAGGACAGCTTTCAAGTTACTGCCTTTATAATAGCAGATTCAAAAGCCTCAGACACCAGGATCTGAATGTTACAGCTAGCTTCTTCTGTGGCATAAATTGAACAAACATCCAGGCTGCAAATATTCTCAGAAAGGTTAAATATTTATTGTATTGATCAGCTCCATCTCTCTGTGTAAAATCTCCTACCACCCAGTGACAATCAAAGAAACATTTTCTCAGGACAAGCCACATGTAAAACATTAAATTTCTATTAGAATCAATAGACAGACACTTTTCCATACCAGCTGAAGAACTGGTTTATTTACTTTTGATATAAGGTTGTCAAATACATGTTTACTTCCATTATACTTGCAGCCATCTGCTGTTTACTACATGTTACAAAAGCAATCCACCCTGAACTTCTGTCTGGGTTGGAAAGTGGGAAACCTTTCCCCTCCAACATTTCTCATAACAGATAGCCATTGTTTCATATACTTGATTTCCTCAGGGAAAGAGAAAAAAGAAATATTTGAGTGTCTTTAATTTATTTATCTCCTTTAGCCCCACTGTCTGTATCTGACTGCATCATGAAAGGTATATTCTAGCCATGGCCTGGTTTTGCAGTGAAACTTTATGGCCAGCTAAATTTAACTCAAAGTACGAATCCCACATCTATATTTCAGATCCTGTAAAACAGGAAGATAAGATCATCAGCCAAAGGTTGTAGTTAACCTGCAGGAGTAGCATACAATGAGAGTGGGAAACGACAAACCACTTCCCTTTAGCTTTCATAGCTATATATTAGCTATATATTACTAATATATAGCTATATATTACTAACGTTGCTTAGTGATAAATATATTTGAACAACTGCAACTCACAGGCAGGTTGGAAGAAAGCCTGATCACCCTGGTCACGTAGCTAACCTGGGTACAAGGAACGAAATATCACAAAATATTTGGCTTTGGCTCTTACATATACTACTACTTTATCCATACAGTTATTTTGTTATTCGAGTACCTACTGACTGTATGGCTGATTACACCAATTGTTCTGCATCTCAAAAATCTGGAACCACGCCCACAGAAAAGAAGGCTACAGAGATAGAGATTAGATGAACTTTAAAGGTTGCATTTTGATCCTTAGCATAAGACCATTTTCCTTTTATAGTCTAGGAGGCTAAATAGGCAATACAGTGGCACTTTTACATGCCTTAATAAATGCTACTATATATAAGTTATATTATTCTTACCGGTAATATCACCTTCAAATAACATGTTCTTACCTGTCTTATGTAGTGTTGTAGTTTACTGACAGAATACAGCACACAAAGTCTGGCAAAAATATCTGGCAACATCAGTGAAGCATATATCATGGCTAAAGGAAGAGGTGCAGAGGAGATTTTGTGCTCTCTCACCAATGGCCAAAAGTTACTCTGTGTCAGTCCAGCATGCCTTCTGAAGCTATGTCCTCTATGTGATGTGAGGGGCCAAAAGGCTAATGTTTGCTGACCCTTCAATATTTCAGACAAAAATGCTGTGCAGAGAAAATATGTACATCTTAAATCATCCTTGAGCCAAATTCCCCACCACCTGTCACAACATGAAGAAATGGAGGCTAAGTAGATTAGAGCTCTGAATAAGCACCATCGTTGATGATGTAATGTGTTTTTGTATGGTAAGAAACTCCAAGTGCAGTTATGTCAATATATGTCAAAACTATGTTACAAATATCTGTGTTTACATAGTGTGTCAGAGAGGAAGAGCACATCAGTGATAGCCTGTCAGAAAAGACAAGTTCAGTTGTTTGCTCAACAGATTTGCCATGTTCTCATTTGTTCCTCTTCTGTTCCTCTTCTGTTCCTCATCCCTAAAATTGTGTTGACTGTAGGTTTTTTTACATGTTACAGTGAGGTCCTTAGAAACAATAGTAATAACACTGGTATGTGATAGATTGGTTTTTTAAGGGTTTTAATTTAAATGTTTTTTTTTCACAAGGAATGCTGTTGTTTTAGGATAAAGATGTTCCAATTTTCAACATGCTGACAGCATTTTGATTAGTAGCATTGTATTTTCTTGCCCTTGTTTCCATCAGCATGATTTTTATATGACACAACTGGTGCCTCTGTAACTTGTCTCCATACATAGCATTTTCCACACATGATTTTATTAATTCAGAGGTAAATAGTTTGAGAATCCTATTCACTCATGGTTTTAGGGAGTTATTTTCACATTCAAAAAAACCCCATGTGCAAAGGAACTGTATCGGAGTACTGAAATAATCAAGCTTTCTGAGTCAAATTTTAAACAAATTTCAAACAAAACCCAGACCAAAGCTTCCAAGAGAGTACACAATATTTATTTAATGTTGAAGACAATTTTAAGAACATGTCCACTGGAGAGTCTTCAGCTACCAAACAAAGCTTATGTTGAGAAAGCAAGGAAATAAAGTTAATAAATTGAGGAAAATTTATACATTGATTTTTAGAGGACTAAAACTCCCATATGACAACAATATTGAAAATAAAGTGTTTCCTGTTGTTAAAATCAGTTAAAAGTCATCTATGGGACTAACAACAACACAGTTTATTTCAGTGGGGGTTTAAGAGAAAACTGTCCCTGAGAAGGCTGTATCTCTTGATCTTTGATTAAAGACATAGTCACAGCAATCTACATCTTCATGATATCCAGGATGAATTAATAATCCTCATAGTACTGCTTAATGCACATGCTGAGATTAAAAAGAGCTACGGCTGATGTCAATCCCAGCAATCTCTTTTAATGGCACTAGTCATGAAGAACATGCCCCCGTAGCACTTTGCTCCATAGCAGAACTCCAAAGCAAACAAAGAAGACAATTAGCCTTCTGTGCTACGGTGCTGAGCTCTATGGTGAGTTTTCTCACCAGACAGTCCAAGAGCTCCTTGTTGGAAGCATTGTTCACCAAATTGGCAGAATTACAGGTTATATTCACAAAGGGATTTAAAATTGGAAAGTGCTCTTCAGGTCTTTAAGTTACTGGACTTAAGCACCACCAGCATTCACAGCTGTGGCTAACACTAAGCCTGAGCCCACAAAAGCCCCCAGAACATTCTCATACAACACCGTGGACAGACTCCTTGGTTTATTTGCTGTAAAACAATCCTCATCTCAACTGATATTTCTAAAAGATTTGTACCATATTAAGATTGTCCTTGGCCGCAACTACGCTTAGTATAGGATGGTCTCTGCTACCCGAAATAACTTATTTTCTTCAACCCCACTCTTTTCTTTTTAAAAAGGGAAGGCAGGGGGTGGACTGTAGCACTGGTAAAACACTGTAGACCTTACAGCAGTGGGCCTGTGAAATGCCAGCAGTGAAATGCCAACCTGTGACACAAGCCATTTGGGGGATCAAGTGCAGTCTTCCCACAGTGAGGAGCATCCCATGGGGCTGAGGGCTGGCTCAGTATCTGCCTCCTCAAAAGATGAGGCAGGGGGCAGAGTGTGGAGCTCCCTCGTGCCTACCACTACAAGGGCCACAACACTCCTCTGCCATGGGAATCTTCCCTTGTGCCTGACTATGCTCTCAGTTCTGGGTGAGGCACTTGTGGTCCTTCCCATGCAGGGTGCAGCTGCAGGCCTCCAGGGCTTGGGGTACAGGGACAAGGCAGGGTAAGAAATTCAAATCCTGAGTGCAGAAAGAAAGGTGGCAGTTGCTAGCAGAAAGCCCAGAGCATGAAAGAAAGGACACAAGCAGTCTGGACAGGGAATGACTTTCTGGAGGCCAGGCTGAAAGTAATGGCCTTACAAGAGATGAGATGGCAAAGACTGGCACAGGAGAAAGAAACCAAGCACAAGGCAAAACTTGAAAGATCAAAGCTCTAAGGTGAGTACAGGAAACTTTCATAAAAAACATCTGGGAAAGAAGCAGATCATGGGGAAGGATACTACAAATTTGAACCATAATCTGCTCAGAGGCAAGGTTTCAAGGGCTTTTGGGAAAAGGTCTTTGAAAGAAACTAAAGGGAAGAAGAAGAGACAAGAGTTGATCCAGCACAAAGAGACAAGACACAGGCACCTGAAGTGAGTTAATCACCAGGTCAAAGCTGATGAGCTTTAGCAAAAGACTTGCTGTGGAACAAAAGCTTCAAAGATCTTAAGAAATCCTGGATCAGATGATGGAGGAAAGTATTAGGGAATCAAAAGAAAAAGCTCTAAAGGAAGAAGAATGAAACTTTATGGCCAAATTTAGAGCAAAAGAGAATGAGGATGAGAAGACATATAAGTATGTTGCTAAATATAGCTGACAGGAAAACTCAGCAAGCCCCAGAAATTCTGTCCAAAACTATCCAACAGAAAGTAAAACACAGCAAGGAAATTGTTTGAAAGAAACCACTGCTCTCAAAGACAAAACTTGATGGTGGTGAAAAACGTCATCTACAGGAAATAGAAGAAACAATCTGAAGAAGAGATCAGAGGAGTGATTTAGTGTTAAGATATTTGGAATCTATCAGAGAAATGTTAGAAAAAACACCCAGAGCATCATATGGCCTGAGTCAAAAAGAGAAAAAAAAAAACAAACTAGTGAATAGCTAAGCAAGTGACTGGATGGGTTCAAATGCCTCTTACAGTGCAGATATTCTTAAGACTTAAAGAAAGATTACAGCTATTTTTGTGTCCAAAAGACAGCTTGCAATTTATTCTTTTTGAGATGGGGCAAGAGCTCTGGGTTGTATTGAACTAAAGTGGTTTCATTTTAACCTTGTTGCATCCAATGAATATGCCAAGCACCATCACTCCTGGCAGCCTGGCCTGCCTTCTTGTTGTTCTGATGTCCTTTGGTGGCACAACGTTTGAAATAGATTATATACATATCTAATTAAAATAAATTTCAAGTGTATTTAATTAAATTTTAATAGACAAACTGATTTATGTATATAGTAAATAGAGATCTCTTCACAAAAAATTCTTACACTTCATTAACTTTTGCAGCTTTGAGGAGGATGATTTGCTTATATCTATCATGCAGGTGTTTTTGCCTCAGTAATGCAATATATAATACAGAAATATGCTCAGGTTAATTCTCAAACTAGAAGAATTAGTAGTCCTAAAACAAGAACACAATTACATTTAATCTAACATGTAACTAGCCTATACACAGTCTGAAATGAAATTCACTTTTTTATTAACTGATGGATCAGTGAATTAGATGACTAATTGCATAAGCATTTTCTTATTGTATGATTTATATGGAGCGCCAGTAAATTATTTTTGCAGTATGTGTAATTTTCAATTTGAAAAATTGAATTACTATATCATTCACAGCATGCTAGGTATAAAACCAGCTTTTATTTTTTTGAGAAAAAAGCAATCACATGGTATAGGACTCTAAATAATTAATAATAAATAATGTAGAAATTCTGTTAATTTCACTGAATAATATATACCTCATTTCAAAGGCTCCAATGTAGACCTGTTTGCCTGCAATCTTTTTTTAATTTGTGTTTATGCTGTTGAATATACCATTAGTCAATAACCTAGGACAAGCAACAGTGTCATCTGAAAAAGTGAAGAGCTTTCTTTCCTGGAAAAGGAAGACTGAAACAAAGTCAGTGGCATTAGGCTGTACACCTTTGTGAGGCACAGAAGCTTGGCATCCCAAAGAGCTGGCAGTTTCAGTTGATGGCTACATAAATAATAAGTGATAAATGGGAAATAGACAAAATTTGAGGACAAGCCTTTAACTGAATGACATCAGAGACCTTTAGGGACTTCTGTCTCATGAAATCAAGACTGAGTTCTCCCAAACACATGATTCAAAAACAATGTCCCTCTTCCAGAAACGCAAAATTGTGAACAAACTAGAGAAATTTAGCGACTTATAGAGCCCAACCTTCACAACCACTGCTGGAACACCACTATATTAGTTTTGTTTAAGCTCCTGTGTGAAATTTCCTGGTTTCAGGCTGCAGCCCAACATGTCAAAAGCACTTCTTGGCAGAAAAGAAAGTAAAGTTGCATTTTTCCAGTATAAATCAACTATCATTTGAAAACTTGTTCCTGCTAAAAATTCAGAGATTGTAGAAACAAGATAACCTGTCTAAGAACCATACAGTTGGAAATATGCCTGGTCCCTATAGAATTGAGGAATATAATTTTTAAATCATGACATCAAGATATTTGCACACTTAGAAATCTACAGTATTTTCTACACTGCTTTGAAATGCATCATAGCCATCTGCTGAGAGATTCTGGTTAATCTTTCATACTTTCAGCTGGAATTGGAAAGGATAATAGCTGTGATTCTGATTTCTGTGTGCTGAGTCTCTGGTGAGGCACAGGCAATGGACTGATTTGCTGATTGCCACCCACTTATCCTGCAATATAGAAACTCATTCCAGCTTGGTAAGGAACACCCTAATAGTACAAATTCATATTATTTCATGATAAATGTGGCACTGTAACTAAAGAAAAGATGATGTTACCTCTTTCTAGCTGAGCAGAGAGCTAAGAATCTAAGGTCTTGTGAGTTATTTCAAATGGAGGAAAAACTGGCAGAGTCTAGTCTATCTTAGATACAAATTAGTTTATTACAAAAAGTGTTCAAAGTCATCTTTCCTGAATGCAAGAGAAAATAAACAAGGGCAAGTTTCTCAGCACACAGGTAAACATCTCTTTTGAACAACTCTTAGACCAAACATTTTCTCTCTCTTTTAACCCATGCCTGTTTGTAATCATCCTTTGTAGGCTTTTCTCACAGCTATTTCTGTCATTTTGCATCCCACAGATTTGAAAAACTATCATATTGCTTTTCGTGCTGTGTCTTTATTTTAGATGGAAACTGTTTTCATTTCAGCTCTCTGAATAACTACAGAAGCATAATCATTTCTTATCTTTATCCCTCTCAAAGACCTACTGTTAAACCTAGAAGTCTTTAATGACATTTAGGCAACTATAACATCCTAGTTTTGAACGCTTGGCAACAGCTACAAAATTTCTCATTGCTGTGAACAGCAGACCTATAAAGCACTGTTATCCAACATCTATCTTCAGCAAAAGAGAGATAAAGATAAATTATCTTGGTCTTTGGAGATAAAGAAGTGGCAGGATAATAGTTCTCATGTGTTTTAGTGCTTCAGTTTCACAGTGGTGCGGTGACAGAAAAGGAACTGACTCCAAATGGCTGCAGATGGACAGCAGAACAGGACAAGCCAGGTGCTGGAGGAAGGAGAGCTCACAGTAGTGCTGCCTTTGGAAATCCTGTCAGTGGGTGAATGCTGTGGAATATACAACAAATAATAGTATGGATTCATGTGCAGCAAAGCCTTGAAACGTGATCATGTCTTTCATACTGCATTTCTGGAATACTGTTTTTCTTTGCTGTGAATTAAAAAAAAAAACACAAAACACCCTCCTTTCTGAATTAGCCTTACCTGAAAAGGGACTCCACTCTTCCTTCTGTTCCAAACCACTGCGGGCAGATGCCTATCTAGATGTTTCTAAGTATGTCTGCAGTGCATGTGAAGGTCTCAAAGCCTTGATCCTAAAGTGAACTTTACGTTGCCAAAACGCAAGCTTTTTGTTGGGTTTCTTTTTTAACTGAGACATACAATATTTACAAAAAATATTTACAAAAAATATTTTTAAATATAAAATAAAATTCATGAGGGATTTCACAGCAATGTTTATAATTGATTTCGATAAGCTCAGCTTTTAGGATTACTTTCTGCTACTTTCTAAAATAACTGGATTAGCTAAAGGATGAAGAAATCTTTGACCTATATATTCTAGTTACTGTCTCTTTCTTGCATTTACTTGGCTTTAAAGCATATTAAGACAAGCTAACCCATATAAATGTCTTCTGGGACATAAGATCCAATTTTAGTCATGCAAAAAGTACCTGTATACCAAAGAAAGACAGATGGACAGACTCTTATTTTAGCACACATTGCGTAGCAGAAGGAAACCAGTGGAAAGAAGGATTTAAATTTCTCTCTACCCCAGAAAATTACAGTCACAGAATTATCCCATAAAATTATAATTAAATAAAATAAGCAAAAGAACCACTAAACAAAAAAATACCAATCTTCATGCTGCTTATATTGATGTTTCTCTTTTCAGTGTTGGTTACAATGCTCATCAAAGCTACAAGGATAACACATTATCAAGGAGAAAAGACAGACCAGAGTGTGGCAACTTAATTTATCAGTGAATTCTAGTTCCTGCAGGGAGGATGTGACAGACAAAAGCGAGAGTAACACATGGGGAATTTTTTCTTTACTAGGAAAGAAATGAAATAAACACTGTGTAAGGAAATATTGAATCACTGGTCCAAGGATGTGAAGCAACAATCCTTTTGCAAGCAAGGACTATTTCAGATAATCGCTCCCAAAAGTCTAAGGAAATCTGAGCCTCTTGACTGCACATCAAAAATTCTTGCTCTTGCATTGGACTGGCATGCAGTGAAGCTGCAGGACTGTGGTCTGAGGGCAGACAGGCAATGGAGATGTTCCTCTGGCTATCCACAGTCTCAGTAAAGCCATCTTAAAGTATGGATGAGGTGAGTCTGCATCTGCAAACACAACAGACATTTTACTTCATTCTTCTGTATATTCACAGGATCACAGAATATGCTGAGTTGGAAGGGACCCACAAGGATCACCAATTCCAACCCTTAGCCTTGCACAGGAGCATCCCCAAGAGTCACATCATGTGCTCAAGAGTATCATCCACATGCTTCTTGAACTCTGTCAGGCTTGGTGCTATGACCACTTCACTGGGGAGTTCCAGCACCCAGTCACTCTCTGGGTGAAGAACCTCTAATACCTAACCTAAACCTACCCTGACACAACTTCAGGCCATTCCCTTGGGTTCTGTCACTGGTTATTAGAAAGAAGAGATAAGGGCTCCTCTTCCCCTCACAAGGAAGTTGTAGACTGCACACAATATTCAAGCTGAGGCCACCCCAGTGCAGAGCAAAGTGGGACAATCCCTTCCCTTGACCAGCTGGTGATGCTGTGCCTGATGCCCCCCCAGGACACAGTTGGCCCTCCTGGCTGCCAGGGCACTGCTGACTCACATTCAACTTGCCATCAACCAGGACCCCCAGCTCCCTTTCCATGGCACTACTCTCCAGCATCTCATTCCCCAGTCTGTATAAACACCCAGGGTTACTCCATCCCAGGTGCACTTCCCTTGTTGAACTTCATATGGTTGGTCATTGCCCAGTCCTCAATTTACCGAGGTCTTTCTGCAGGGCCTCCCTGCCTTTGAGGGAGTCAACAGCTCCTCTGACTTTTGTGTCATTTGCAAACTTGCTTAGTATCCCTTTCAGCCTCTACCTCTACCCTTATGTTCCTTCTTTCTTTGACTACTGTGTTAATTTAGATAGCACACATAGCACACCCATCCCCTCTCTCATGCAGAAGAAATGCACACCATGTTCAATGCTAAAAGACCAGATGAAATAATATCTGACTGACCTAGAAAATGGTGAGTTTTAACTGTTAATTTATTTTTTTTTCCACTTGCCTCTCTGACATACTTCACTGACAAGTCACTGTCATTATGACCCCTGGAAAACAATATCCAAAACACGAAGATGGCACAGATACACTCCCTTGGTGCTCTTTGATTTCTTTTTCTCTAAATAAATAAAATGCCCTTTTCCTCACTTTTAAGACAAACGATTTGATTCTGGAGAGAAAACAGGCAACAGTAATATTTAATCTTAGTAATAAATTTAGGATATTATTTTCATAACCCTATTTAACGTTTCCTTATCAGACGTAGGCATTTCCAAAGTGGGACAGGGGAGGGCACTAAAGAGTTACACATGAATCTGAAAGCTGAAGCAATGCTTTGTCCAACATATAAATTCGCTCGACAATGATTTCAGGATCAGCATGTACACTTCTTCAATGAAAAAGAAGCTTTGATGCAGCGTATTTTAGTTGCCTGAACCACGTCCTTAATGTTTTGGAAAAGCTGCTGAAGCCAAGACTTGCTTTTGTATTTAACCATCTTTCAGCCAAGTAAGGAAAAATACGTCCTAGTCAATAGTTTTCTAAAAAATATTGGTCTCTGAGAGCCGAAGACATGGTGTGAACCAGGCTAGTGTGTCTAGGCATTAGCTTTATTTGTCTCTAGTCAGTCAAATTAAATTTTCGGATTAAAAAAATATGGTTATAAGTTCCTTGCTCTAACTGGGCTAATACCACTAAAGAACTGACATGTTAGGACAATCAGTGGTAATCATCATTGCACTTCCAAGAAATCTCCTGCAAGGTTATTTGAAAATTTACTACACTTGTTCAGAATTTGGCTTCTATGGGAAGCAATGATTCATGTTTCATGTGCAAAGGGAGTGTGTTTTGTCGACAGAAATGAACAACACACATCTATTTACATCATTAATTACCATCAGGCTCACAGCAGCGTATGAAGCTGAGACAATTCTTCCCATTTTCTGCCTGTCAGAGTGCACTATACCAACTGAGATCATGAACTGAGGTCCTTCTTTGTAAAAGCACATCTGAATGAAGATTCTTTTAATTATAGAAACTTTTTTTTTTTAATTAGTGAATAATGCTGTAACCAGTGGTAACATTTGTAACGGTGCAAGGCTATAATCAGATCTCATGCATTAGTGGTCAAATGCATCACTGCAGAGCTCAGGAAAGCCTTCAATAGTTCAACAGAGGTAAAAGTTCTGTCTTTTTCTAGAGACCTTTTATACTATCTTTTACACCATGCAACATGTAATAAAGCAGGAGTAAACCTGGGTGTGTTGGTCAATCACAGGACAGTTATGAGGCAACAGTATGCAGCATGCACAAGGAAAAGAAATTCTAACAGATATGGAGAGCTATGAATGCCACTTTACAGGTCCACTGTTTTGGTTAACCCTCATCAAAAAGATGAGACAAAAATAGAGCAGATCAGAGGAAGCCTGTCAAGAAGTCTTGAAACATTTGAGCTGCTGGATGTCTTGTTTGCAATGAGCACATATATAAAATATTCTGGGGCTTGATATACCTCCAACTCTACATCATAGTTTTCTCTAAAAGGAAACCCATATGCACAGGCTAGACAAGAATCACATTACATGGTACTTTATTTTGGATGTCTCCAAGAGAAGCCTGGGAAGGAATGATTGCCCTCTAAATGTAAAATAGAAAGTTAAACACAGGGAAAAGGTCAGACTACTTTAACTTAGGTTAACTAAGTAAATTGGGTTACTTAACTTAGCAAAAATATATGGTAAAAGACTGACTATAATCGTTGCAAGTCAGAAGGCAACTTCTAATAATGGTCAGAGGTGTGCAGCATGAGATCTCAATTCCCAAACAAACGTCTACAATGCCACTGTCACTGGCACAACTGCTTAACAGCAACAACAGATGCTCTAGGATAGATGGGATTCCTTCTAGCCCCCAGATGACTGCTTCTTGACATTTTAGAAGGAATATAATTTGCAGCAGAAATGGAATAGGGAACAGAGTGAAGCATGGAGGACAATGCCTGCCTGGGGAGTCCTAGAAGATGCTGGCCCATGGAGAGGTGTGATGGAAGAGTCCAACAACAACAGAAGTCCTCCAAGAGCTCATTGCCCCATGGGCAAGCTCTGCTGTGGTTTCCAGAGAAGTACAAGCTTTCTGACTGCCCTCATGCTACAGAAATACAAGTCCCCTAATGTCTCACAAAATTTGTTTTTCTCTCCATGATTGTAGTTTCCCATGACAACCGTGTTTCTCCATAGGGACACTATGCCTGGCTGCCAAGTGATGGATTTTTGTGAGAAACAGAAATTTTCACAGGAGCTGGACCTGTCCCCAACAGATGGAAATTGTTCAGATGCTTATGCTGTCCAAAGTACACACAAAGCCAATCCGTTTTTCCACCTTTGAAAGAAGCAGTGAAAAAACACATTGCAAACAGAAAAATTAAACTTCTTTTGAATTTCAAAACAGAACAAAGGAATCACTTTCTCCTAAGATAATATCAGGAGCTTGCAAAAACAAGGACGAGCTGTGCATATGTACCATCTTGACTTTGTGGGTGTAACTGAAAACTGGAATCACAAATGCACACCATGTGTTACATTTTTTTTTTTTTTTTGAAAGCAATCTAGCTGCTGTGCTACCGTATTGACACAGGCTCTCCAAATCAATTTTAAGAACACTGCCATGAAAAACAGGATCAAGGAAGTGCTTGGCCTTCCCAGGAGCTGCAGCGGGCTCTGTGCTGGGGGTTACTGTGGGTTATTTCCTTGCCCTCACCCAATCCTTCCGATTACACACCCCGCTTTTGTGTGTCCCGGCTTGCCAGGAGGAGAGAGCTCTGTGTGTTTGTGGTTTTGTTCCCCTCATTACCATGCAGACAATATTCGGCTGTTCTCAAGGAAGGTCTGGGATCCCTGCTCTTTTCCCAGGCTTTCTCCTTGTCCATGAAAAGAGGTAAAACAACGAGGAGCCTGTTTGGCTCCGTCTCGCCAAGCCATGGGCTGATGGTGATGTAACAGCAGCCCCGGCAGTGAGTGGCTGCGGCCAGACTGGTCATGCTCTGTCCAGGCATGGCGCGTCCATCCGCTGGCAGCCGCCTCGCACCTCAGCCCCGCCGCCGCACAAAGGCTCCGAGGGGAGAGCGTTCAACCGCAAACAAAGTGCCAGCCAAGCATGAAGCTGAAGGGGATCTCCCCCTCGGCACTGAGATGGCTCCCAGCCCGAACCCAAATGCCTGCCCGGAGCTTGCACGCTTCCTGGCTCACGCCCGGGGCTGCGGATATGATGATGGTGGTTATTATTAGCTGGTGGAATGGGACTTTGTGAAATTGGGGCTGGCTGGGGAAGTAAGCGAAGAAGGACAAAAACCAAATTTTTGTTTCACGGATCTCAACTGATTTAAATCAGCATAGCCTCATTGCCTCCAGTGGCAAATACATTCAAAGACATATCAGCTCAGAAGTTGGTCCATGATGTCAGATAACCGAAGGCAGTTTACCTCTATAACTGTTGCACGTTTCCTTATTGGGCAATTAGTAAGTTAAATGTCTACTAACATACATTTTAAGCAGAAACATTAGGACAGTGGGTTTAAAACCAGTTTGCGAATTTTGTCATCCTACGAAACTTCAGTTTGCAAAAAATTATTCATTAGTCTCAATGGGAAGAAAAAAAAAATCCTTAGTCGATCTTTATAGATTGCTTATCAACTTTCCAGTTTTAATTTTGAAAATAAGTTATATTCTTATAACTAAGTATAGGTTACCATGAAAAGACAATGAATAATTCTCATAGTTGTTGTGTGATCTTGCCAGACACCTGGTATAGAAAGGTTCTATTAAATATATGGAGTTTCTTCACAGTAGAAAGTAGTAAATATAGGATTTATGCTTGCTAACTTGTTAACTAGCTCTACTTTTTCAGTCTTCACTCTGCCCATCAAGGACTGACTCCTGGGGTGACACATTCAAACATTTTGTGGCTCACAATACTTACAGCCTCTTCACAGATCCAGGGGAATGAAAAGCAGTGGAAGTCTGCAGCTTGTTTTCAGAGGCAAGACACTAAAAGCACACAGTCAGATTTTTCTGAAAAAATGTTAGACCTAAGTGAAAGGAGAGGAGGATGAGTGGGAGAGATTAAGCATTCCATGTTGTCTGAAACATCTCTCACCTTAAAATTGGATCAGCTTCCAAAGTACCAAACAATTTGCTTTTCAGATACAACTTCCCAAGACACTGTGGTATCACTTAAACTTGCATAAGGTGTCTGACAGCACGCAGTTATATCCTTTTAAGTGCCTTTCAAACTCTTGAGTTTGAGATTTGCTCTATTTAAATTCAGTTTAATTAAAGGTTGTAAAATAATTCATTAATTGTTAATTATAATGAAAATTAGTATCCAGATACTTGATTTGCATGCCTTTATACTTGCTAAAATACAGAGTCAAAGCATAAATAAACCATGCTTATTGCCCAGCAACACAAATACTGATTAAAAAAAGCCCTCCCCGCAAGTTTGTCCTCGGCATTTTTAAGAGCTTCACAATACATTTGCAATCTTCTTTCTACTATAGTCTATTTCTCAAGAGTATGCAGGTGCTGCCTATTTCTGCAGCTCAATGACATACAGTTCATGCACCTAAAGTGTAATGAACATTTTCTTTCAGGAGATCAGAAGTTGTCTCACGGGCAGTCTCTACTCTCTTTTCCAGATATTGGCATTTTGGAGATTGATCACAAAAAAGTGATGGAGTCAAAACTGAGATATTACAGCAAACCCATCCACCCACCAGGACATTCAGGCTCTGTCTCTCTTTACCTTGCTGTATCTCATACATGCACACATAACATACACATGTTTAGGACAGCAGGAAATGTATGCAGTAAGGGGGCTACAATTACACTAGTAAAATTAGAAATTAGAAGTGTTTGGAAACTGGAATGGATTTATGTATGAAAAAGAAAAATTAAAAACAGCCGGTGAATTCCCTGAGCCTGCCAGTGTATGTTTTTAGAAAAAACAGAGTTGGGGAGATGAATGTTTGGGGTTGGTTTGTTACTGAAAGAAAAATAAAACCAAAACAATTCACAACCTATTAAATTTGAAAGTGTTTTCCCAAGTAATTTTCTTTGCTAATTCATTTGTCTTTGTCATTAGGCTTTTTTCTTTTCCTGTAACAACAAGATATGTTACATGACCTCTCCCTTTTTCTTCATGGTATATTTAATCTGGGTGCTCTACTTTTCACTGCTGCTGGCTAGCAAAGACTACAATTCCTACAAGGTGCTACTTGCAGTCCTATGCTTAGGATTCTCATTATGACTTGGCAATTCACAGTTCAACCTGATTTCACCTAACTGCCAAAGTCACCTTTCAACCATGAAATCAAAGAAATTAACAACAGTGAATTCTTAAAGGCTTGAATCTCTAGTCCTGTTCTCAGGGTTATCCAAAGCAATGGCATCTTGCCCAGAGAAGTTGTGGATGACCCATCCCTGGAAGTGTTCAAAACCAGGTGGGATGAGGCTCTGAGCAACCTGGTCTAGTGGAAGGTGTCCTGGTCCATGGCAAGAGAATGGAACTAGATGATCTTTAAGGCTCCTTCTCACCCAAACCATTCTGTGATTCTGTGATCCTGTGATCTCTTGCATTCCTTCAACTGCTCCCAGTTTTTCACTGGGTCCTCTATGCAAAGTCAAGAATTGCTTGAAGCTATAATTTTTGACACCTAAACATTTCAAGCATCATACAGAAAATGTGTCCATAGAGAGGAAGATGAGGCCTGTGACACGGCTTTCTTTTCACCTACTTTGTTTTCATGCTTACAATTGTCTTCTGTATTGTAACAGTATTTCCTAGGCAAAAACTGCCCAGTTTTGATACTGATAGTGATTGAACAGCAGCAGAACAAACAGAAGGTCATGAAAACATTCAAACAAACCACAAAAGATAAACAGGGCACTATGCCACTTGTGAATCCTGAATTGCTTTGGTAAAATTTGTCAACTATGTTTAAAAAAAAGAAAAACAAGCAAAAGCTACATGGGCCTCCAGAGGAAAAAAACGAAGGATCTATCTGTACTTATATGTTTGGTTGCTTTTGATAACAGTGAGTTCTGTTGTGGGGAACAAACATTTCCAGTTCCAGAGGGGAAACCTTCACACTTCAGAAAGGCAGAGAGAAGAAGAGGCTTTTCATTCTGCTGTGTGATGCTGGGTTTCGTACTTGTTTTGTGTATGGGGACCCAAGCTTTCATGCTGATGGGGAAGTAAAATAGTTCTTTATGGAGCATTTTATAAAGGACTATCAATCATTCCAGCATGAGTCTGAAGCAGAAGGGAAGCAAAGGAGAGGTCAGACACAAAAATGGTTGTATTTCAAGCCATGCAATGAAAGGAGATTTGACTGTGGGAAAGCAGATTTACATTCATGCAGCCCCTGAACTTGGCCTTACAGAGCAGATAAGTACTGCTTGTGCCCACAGTATCCTCTCACTGAGGTCTGCCACCTATAAAATAAATCCTGTAATGAAAGCATATCATCTCATAATGCAGTCCTGGAAGGGGCTGATTCATCTAATATCTCTTGCTTACAAATGTACCATGGGGTTACCGTAGTTCAGGCAGCCTCATTAAAAGCAGTGCAAAACACACAGAGCCTGAATGGAGATGAAATAAAAGCCCTATAGATGGCTGTTACACATAATCCATTTGTTACTATCCTTCAGGCAAACAAAGGAGCACATTGTTTATAGAGCTGCTTTCTGCCAGCAGCAAGACAAATTCTTATATGATTCTAGTGAATATTTTACAACATTCAACAAAACGAAGAGTGTGCCTCCTTCATAATGCTAGTAATTCATAACTCGGAAAGGGATGAAGGCAGAATAGAGAGAGTGAGAGTAAAATATTAACATCAGGTAATTTGTAACAGCTGTACAGAGAAACTGAAATTATTACTGATTCTGAGCACCCAGAGACATGTACTGGAAAAGAGAAGGAATTTTTCATGATTTTACATGTGTCGCATATAGTATACATAAAGTTTAGAGTCCGTTCCCTAACTACTGAATTCAATGGTTTATGGATTTGCATAGCAGTGGGTGAAAAAGTCTCGCTAAATTTGGAAAGGCAAAAATAAAAGGATATTCTTGAAATAAAAGTTGGCCAGACACCGAAAACCACAATTGAAGGCACAGAATGAAGCAATGAATTTAACAAGTATAGGACCTGTCTAGTTACACAACAGGAAAGTTTAAAATATAATTGCTATTTCTAATTCTACATTTGGCATGTATGTTGAAGGCTTTTTTTCACCTAACAAATTAATGGAAAACATGGTTTGCAGTCTACATATTATTAGCTTTCTCATATCCTGGGTTAAATTATGTAGATGATGTAGATGTAGATTTCATCCTGACCTCACTGGATTTGCATCAGATTCTAAGCATGCCAACCTAGGTGTCAGCCTAAGCAATTAGCACTGGTTAATTCACATTTTTTCACCACACCTTACTTTCTTTTCCAGGCACTATGTCTTCAAGACTACACTCTCATTGTTCATATATGTGAGCAAACCAAAATTCCCAAAGCTGGGAAAAGAGGCTAAATGCTCCTTATGCTGGCATAAGGTGAGAGGTGGGCCTTATACCTAGACAAAGGAAATGTGTGGATATTGTTGTTCAGGTTGAACATGCAATACACTACACAGAGCTAAACCCTTTGCAATTTATGCATAGGACACTGGTCTGTCACACCACCTACACAGAAAGTCTTAAGAAATATTTATCACCTGAAAACAAACCTAAGGAAAAGGGTATCAGAGACAGAGCCAAAAAAAAACAGTTGTGAGGTTTTGTCTAACAGCAGTATAATAACAGTTGTGCAACTGCAGCTGAAGAAATTTTCACCTCCCCTGGTCATGATGACTTACCCCAGCTCAGAGGTAAAGGGGCAGGTCTCTCTCAAATGGCCTTAGCTCTCCTTGGGGAGGGAAAGAAAGCAAAGAGACCCTGAACGTAGCTAGGGGCCTCAGAAGGGAATCAACACATCTGCAAGGAAATGGCACACCATGAGGCCCCGACTGTTAATACTATCTTTGTCCTATGAAGAGAAGTGGTGGCAAAACATGGCCTGGTGAAAAGATGTGAAGACAGCACTAAGGCAGATATGCAAATTTCTGTGGGAAAACATCCCGTCGGAGGCATTGTGAAGCACTGACATGTTTTCACATAAATCATTAGGCAATACGGGATCCTATTTTCCATCCAAAATCACTCTAGAAGACAGGGGGAACTGAGGGCCAGCCCTTTCCCTTGCACAGACAACAAATTTTGCCTCCATCTAGCTGCTCACACAGCAAAATGTGTTTCTGTATAATTATATGGAAGTAGCAAATATGATTAAGGTTGTAAGGCTGTTTGTGTATGAGCGGGAAATACAGACAACTGGAATAGAGGAAGAGCCATATTCAGACTCCCTAATTACTCCCCCATTACAATTTTCTGGATTCAAAGTTCCCAAAGTAATTTGAGGCACTGTGACACTGTGTTGGTGCACCCAACATATTCAAGAGTACAAACTCCAGAGGGATGGATTTCTGCTGCAGCCGGAAGGTTTTAGAGACTAAGCAAGCAAGTAAGTGCTGAGAGTAAGTGGGAATTTTTTAACTGTTTTAATGTGTCAAACCTTAATTGTAAGCATATTCTGAAGAACAAACTCCACTGAAAACTTATACTAATATTATGCAAAAAACTAACAATAATACCTGACATTTAGTAATTAAATAAAAGAGAAAATATGATTGGGTGATAGAGACGATTGCCCAGAGAAGCTGTGGATGACCCACCCCTGAAAGTGTTCAAGGCCAGCTTGGATGGGGCTTTGAGCAACCTGATCTACTGAAAGCTGTCCCTGCCCATGGCAGAGGGGCTGGAATGAAATTATCCTTAAAGTCCCTTCCAGCTAAACTATTCTATGATTCTGTGACAGGATAAAACACGGGGCCTTAGAGGGGTGACATTAAAATCTTGAGTAGAGGGACAGGCTGAGGAGAGAGGTGGTGGCTGCCCAGCTGGCTGCTGGCAGAAGGGAGCTCGTGTTACTTCCATGAGCAGTGGCACCTGCTGAGCAGCCAGCAAGCCTCTAGCTCCAGCACTTGCACCCACTCGATGGAGAACTGCCCTGAGGAGGCCGCTGAATATTCCTGCAGTCCCCTGCTGCCCCACCAGCCTGCCTCTGACCCGCTCCCCCGGCGAAATCCCTGCTCCTGCTCCTCCTTCCCCTGCCCAGAATGAAGAGAAAACTCCTGTCTCCTGCCAAAAGGAATCCTTCCATCCGTCCCTAAAGCCTAAAGCCCCACACGCTACGAGTAACACACTCCGCTTCCTCCCGTGGGTCACTCTGAGGGGAGCGCTTCACCCATACAAATATTTAGCAACCATTTTCGGCTGAAAATTCCCAGCATCGCATTGGATGAGACTGTGGGCTGGGGGCAATGTAAGAGATTAATGGGTCCTCTGCAGAACAAAACCTCCTCAGCTCTGTCACTAGATAGTTGCTATGGTTTTTTGACACTGCTTAGCAGAAATTTACTTTGGCTCGGGGATTGGAGGAGGGGAGAAATACAAAAAAATACTATAGAAAAGTCCTCCATTGTACACTGGCAATTATTCTGAGCAAAATCCTGTGCCTGTCTAGAATTTCAAGTTTTATATAAATACTTTCAATTAGATTTTAAAAAAAAAAAAAAAAAACACAACCAAACAAAAAAAACCCAAACCAAAACCACAACAAATGAAGAGATTGTATTAAGAACAGACAGCTTGAAACATGTCTTGTTAGCTAGCTATCAACAAAGTCTGTTAGAAATGCTGAAAGATTTCAGCTAGGCTGATGTAAAAACAACATCAAATATCCCATCCTGTGAGATACTAAGTTTAATGTTCTTTGCAGTGATTCAGTTAAGGCTAGGTAACAATGCACACTTTATTGCAATCATCTGCAACAACCTCAGAATCTTTTAGCATGATATTCTACCAAAGTCTCAAGTTTCAGCTAGCTTAAAAATGCTCTGTGGCAGATGGCAGTTTTCATAGGTGTAAAATGTTCTAATATATCAGACAAGTTCTGCCTGAAACATCCAACAAAACAGGAATGAGAAGTTGGCCAGGGAATGTTTTTCAAAGTGTCTAAAAATGGATGCTTCCCATTTTATATAGCATAAAAAGGCCAGAGCAGCATGCAAGAGTTTTAAGGCACTCTACCCATCTGGAAGAAAAGCCTTTCTACATGTATTTTGAGTGACACAATCACAGGCTTTTATCACCACTCCCACTTGAAGGAAGATCCTGACAGACTGAATACTGGAGATTTGGGCTTCACAATGCTTGTACAAGATCATAGAGAAACTGCTATTCTTTAGCAGCCTCAGGCATGCCTAGATTGTCTTGTAAACTCCAAAATCTGCAAGATGCACAGTGCCCCACCTCCCTAGAAACACAGTATGAGGGGTTTCCATCCATAGTCAACAAACATCAAACCAGAACACCTGGGAGCACAATTCACTTTGGTTTGTATGCTTAAGTCTGTTGGCATGTCTTTACATGTCATAAATCAATGCTATACAGGCAAACATCCAGGGTAATAACTTCAAAGGGAAAGCAGGATAGCTGTGTTATCACGTCACTCTGAGTTACAGGAGCAATTATTCCAGGAAAAGCAGTATACTGATACAGATACTCTGCTACTGCTACCTGCGTCTGCTTGTTCATTTCCAAGCAGGACTGCATTATGCCACACAAAAAATACTTTCCAGGTATGTTTGAAAACCCATTCCTGAATCTTAAGTATGACTGTTCATTATTTTATTAATACATCATTTCACTAATTTCAGTGCTCCAAAGTCACTTTTTACCATCAGATCATCTGGTCCACAGAAACTATCTAAACCTCTTAAGACTATATAGGACTGAAAAAGCTGCTGCAGTGTATCCATTGGCATGTACTGGGTTGGACAGGCAAAGTGTCAAACTTTATAGCATGTGGGACAAGTTTTCAGAATTGCTTAACAGTTTCAGTGAAAAATGCCATGTCACTATCAGATTTTTTTTATATATAAACATAACAGTTCCAATAAAAATTTTAATTCAGAGGTTGTTCAGTTCAAGGTTAAAAGGAGAAAGCACAGTCAACACCAAAACAGATGCATGGCAAATGCTTGAGGAGGAAGGTGACAGTCTCAGGTGCAAATCCCCACTTTGCATATCTCCCTGCCTAAAACCTCAGCAAGGTCTTGGTTTTATTCCAGCGGGGAATACTGAAATCTCAGGATGCTTTTTAGGATGGGAAAAACTTTTTCTGACCAGCTCCACATTTGCAACTTCTCCAACTCAATTATTTCCTATATCTGAGTGATTGCTTTAAAATGCAACGAAGAACTTATAAGGTATGAGAACAGTGTCTAATTTTCTTACTCAGTGCAAGCTGGAAGGCATGATGGGGGAATATTTCAGTAATTATCTGTAACATATTTGACAGGTAGATTCAGATAAAAGTAGATAAAATTCAGATAAAATTTTAAAAAAAACCAAAAAACAAATAATAGAATTTTCTAGACAGTCCTTAAATACAGCTCTACTACGGAAGGCAATGTAAGTTGCACTTGAAAAGCTACAGTTTGGCCACATCTGTAAGCACATCAGTGCTCTTTTCACTGCTTCACTAAATCCTTCAGGCTGGAGTTTGCCACATTTCCAGTAGTTTTGCTTTCAACATTTTTTTTAAGTGATTCCCTTGTTATATTTTCAGTCATCCATCTACTGCATGTTCCATTCTACATGCGACCACTCTGAGTGGTTCCTTTGGCAGGAATTGATACACGGTGATCAGCAGTGCACTAGCAATGTTCGGTACGGTGCCACTGCTGCTCCCACAACCATCAGACACTAAGCATATGTAGGATGGCTACCATTTTTAGTTTGTTTGTTTTTTTTTCCTCTGAGTGTTTTGAGTTCCGACAGTTGTTATATTCCACACACGATATGAAAGTGACACTCATTTTACACTAGAGTTCTTTGCAAACCAGGAAATAACAAAACTGGTAGAATTCCTAGTTAGGACGTTCCTCCAGCAGAACATGAAAGCTAGGGCTGAAAATGACAAGTGAATTAGCTAAAGCAGTATTTTCCCGTTGAAAGCTGTACTGGTAAGCAGATAGAAGCTAGTCTTCAGCTTTTGGAAAATAAGGAAGGAAAGCAATTGATCTTGTTTAGACAGTTACAGTTACTTTCTTCATTGACATATTCATAGTTCCTCTTGACTGGGCATGAGAGGGACTTCCAAGACGTTTGTTTTATTCTTAGAACTGATGTGACAACTCACCTTCTTGAGATTGCTGTTTCCACAGAAGGAACTTAGATACAGTGTTAAACTAGATACTTATCCTTGGAGATGCTATGTGCTCATAATTTGTCCATTTCACCACAGGGGAATACATGTACTTAGTTACCGCTTTCTGGTTTTAGACAACTTAAGCTCATCAATTTTACTAACAATATGTTACTCAGTGCCAATCTCCTCCAGTCATTTCTTCAGGCTGACAAGTGAAAAACAATGTAATTTATGAGATCACATCCAGACACTAATGAGTGCCCCAGTATAAGCAATTAACGTGTGCCTCTGGGTGAACCTTCCTTCGGTTTGGATCTGAAGCACACTTTTGAGCACTTTACTGATCATCCTCACTATGCTTTTATTGAGGTTGCAGAGAGTTCTTGAAGAGTGTTCTTTCAGATGTAACTGCAGTTGGCAGCTGCGTTTCAAAGGCGAATCTAACATCCTTCAACTGCTACTGAAATGTGCAGCAGTCACATCAGCTCCTCAGCACCTACTCTCCTGTTAAAGCAGGAATTGCTATTATGCTGCAGGACCTGTTAATGTAGGCATAAGCTCAGACAGTTAACTCCATCAGAGAATTAAACCACAGAAACTAACTGGAAGGAGACACCAGCTTGTTTGGGGATGTATCTTTGGTTTCTGTTGCATCCCTGGACTCTGAGGATATCTTCCATAGGATTCATGGACTGAGACTTGTACCTACTGCAGGGTTCAGGATCCATGAAGTGACGTGGAAGCCAATAACCACTTAATACCCATAGAAAGTGTGCAACATGGCAGTAACTGCTACAAAGAAGTAGCAATACTTCCTTCAAAAACTTACCTTCAAAAGCTAGAAGTTAAATCCCACAATATTCGAAAAATTGCTCTCCTTGTTTATAAGCCTCTAGTTTAACTGCGGACAAATGAAAAGCTTTTTACTCCACTAGGTGGTGTAATTTGTCCTGCTGTAAAATGTGGCTTTACAAGTGTTCCCCCTAATCCTTCATTCAAGATGGGGCCATAAGACATTATCTGGGAACATGGTCTACAGGAGTCAGCTACCTTATCAGGTCATGCCTCTTTGGCATTTCCTATGATTCCTTGAAAAAGCTTCTGTAAGGACAGGAAAACCTTTCTGTAGAACATTCCTAGATCCAGGAAGGAATAAAATAGGAACCCAAAACAAAAGCATCATAGTCTCCCTCTATTTCCCTGGGTGCATGGTGCCTGGGTATCTAAGCTGTTCAGGTAATTTATCTCATCTATTTTAAAGTGTAATATTTCTACAAGCTCTCTCCTTGGTTTATGTCTGAGTTACAAGATGATGCAGTCAAACATAATCCTGGATCTTTCTTAGCCAGTTATGCTTGCACTTGGATGGCTATAGTTACATATAGGGGAAGCAGAAAATGCTAGCCTGCATAACAGGATGTATCTTGGAGGATATACCCTGGCTAAATGTAACCCTGGTGGATATATCCCTCTGGCTAAAAACAGAAAAACACCTTGGTTGGTGCTGGCCAACTCTTGTCTTCAACTGAAATCTGGTTCTAAAAAAAAGTATGCCTGGATCATAGCTTGATGCCCAACACCCCATCAGCAGCATAGAATTCTGTAGCTACTAAAGCACCACATGGTCCAGCTCTCCCTAAAGTTTAGCAATAAAGAAGTCTGTAATGGAAAAATACAATTTGATAATTTTATAGTGTTTCCAGGATGCCTTGTAGGTATTAAGTTTAAACAGAAGCCACGGAACTCACAGAAACAAACCAGTATGAGAAAAGAGACAGTTGGTTCAAAGCTCAAGACTGAACAAAACCCATCTGGCAAATTGGAGGAAGCTCAGCTATCCTGTCAGTTCCAAGTGCCCTTACGCTGTCTGCCCACAACTCTGCTTGCTTGCCCTTGGAAAACTGGTACTGGAAGCAGGCATTTTTTAAATAAACACACCCATGAAAAACCCAGAGAAAGAACACATCCAACACAGTGGGAATCATCAGCTTTCAGTGCTGAAACTTTGTAACACTTCCTCATAGTCATAGTCTGTACAGTACCCATGTTAATTCAGGTTATTTACATATCCAGATATATTTGAGAGCAGCCAGAACAGATAGCTCTGAAGAGTTAATGTGCTTACCATACCTTCTCCAAACACTGAATTTAAAACACAGGACTGCCTTCCATGAATTATTAATAGCATTTCTAAATACTAGAGCCACTGGAGGATTTGTTTCTGAATGCAAATTTAATAAACCAACCATTTCCTCTTTGAATGACTGATGTGTGACAAATCTGAGGTATCTGCATCCACAGTTGTACACACTACAGACTCAGAAAATTTACCTGAAAATTTTCTGCTAAATATTTCAAGCTTGGGTGGAAACAAACCCAATAGCTACAGGAAAGGCTTTAATCTCATTTAAAAAAAAAAAAAAACAACCCACATAATTGGATTTGTCTCATAACCACCTCTACAGCTCTAGTTACTCAGGGATAATATTATCTAGAGTAGGGTCTGTGTTGTATTATACTGACCAAAGCTACCAAAGTGTAGCTCTTGATGTGACAGAAAGATGGGTAAAGGTTCTTCTTGGTTATACACACACTAGATAAAAGATCATCTTAATAGCATCATCTTGTGCACATATTTAACCACAAGAAGAGGAAGAAGCAGTCTCTAAAATTGTAAATTTGTACATGTGATTATCTTCATATTAAGTACTAGACTATTCTGTGAAGAAAGAAACCTAAGAAACATCATGATAAGTGCATGTATATGCTATCTTCAATTACTGATGTTGATCAATTCAAATCTGATTTATGGTCTGCTGCAAAATCTCATACCAAGAGACTCCTTGATCGCAGTATCAATGTACACAGCTCTATCATATAAAAAAAGCACTTTGTGCTGGACAAACACAAACATTCTGAAAATATTAGATTAAGTGTTTACAGGATGGAGGTTTGTGTTCCATTAAGTCGCTTTTATGCCATCATGAGAAAATGCCCCTAAGCAGAGGTGGGTTTGAGGGATTAAGAAGGAAAACTTGGCACAAGGAGATACATAATACTGGCATCACATCAACAACATAACTGCACTCAAGTCTCAGCAAATGTGGGTTTTGCTGACTTCAGTTTGCAAATTGTGACAGCAGATGGTTGAAATCTGCCCCCATAAAAATTCCATGCCTGAAATGGCTTTGCCTATGTTTACACACCCTGAGAAATAAGACTTGGATTTACAGAGAACTGAATGAGTAACTTCTATTCCCACATACCAGAATAACTGTTACAGAGGGTGCAGGACACTTGAAACAACAGCAAAGTATTTGGCCTCTATTACATAGTCAATCAGCTTTTATTTAGATGATAAAGGAAAACATGTTTACAAGAAGAAAGATCTAGGGAGATTTATTACTCCCCTGAAATTTAGAGAAATCACACAGGCTCCCTGTCAGCATGTCAGTGCTTGAGCGAAAGAACAAGCACGTCCTTTAAATCACAGGTGAAAGTCACTATCTGCATTAACCGCATGGAGATTTCATCTCCTTGTTGCCTCCCGCTGGATACAATCTGTGTATGAGAAGTAATCTAAATATTGGATTGCACATATTTGGCAGGTCTTGCACCCCTCCTCACAGACAATGGTTTTGTCATAACTTACAATGAAGTTACTGTAATACTGGCTAAACAGTGTGCTGTGTGGCATAGACAGCTGTTTGGCCATTTCATATAGACTTTCTGGCTTCAAGTCTTCAATACCATAAGTTTTAGTCAGAATGTATTCCAATTTCCAATTCGATTCATTTTTCTTGTTGGCTTCTCTGAGGTCCAAATAAAACTGCCAAAGATCCTACAGTTTAAAAAAAGGAGAAAAAAAAAAAAGAAAAAAAAAAAGAAGAAAGAAAAAGTAGTCACGGCTGTATTGCTTTCTTCCCTGCTTCATTAAGTCTCTGGAGTGATATATTGATTAGGAAGCTGTCACTCCTCATTATTCACAAGTGAATAGAAGGTCATGTCCCACCCCAAGAGCTGGGCTTACACCCAAAGCTGGTACTTGCAGTGCGGTAATGGTGGGGGGATGGGGAGGAGAAGAAAAAGGAGCCACAAAAGGCAGCAGTGGCCGTGTTAGAAGTCTTTCCTGTCCAAACTCCACTACGGTCATGTCTGACTTAGAAGTGGGGCAAAAGGGTGAGAACCAGAAGTCTCATTTCTGCAGGCACAGCTTGAGGGACAGAACAGATAGAAAAAGAACAGCCCAGGGAGAACTGAAGGGAAAGGAAGAGATGTCGATGCAGGGGTGAAATCTGCACAAGAAAGGAGCAGCCTGTATTAGCATAGGTCTCCAGAGAGAAATCCTAGTCCCAGTCAAGCTGCAGGGTGCATTGTCACAGAATTCAGTGGAGTCAAGATTTTATTCTGAATCACAGGGAGAAAGTCCAAGTCATTCAGAGCCAAAATAATTATACAGGATTCACTTCATCTCCAAAAATCACAAGACTACAGATTATTTAACTTTTTTTCCTTCTAAAGTTATCATTTCCTATAAAGAGTGTAAACTCTATATAGGAAGATACACGATTACAAAAGACAACATATGGTTAAGAGTGCTTTTCTTCATCAGCCCATCTATACCCTTCAGAAGCATTTCACAGGTTGCATCCCAAAGCTCAGGCTGTCTCCAGCAAACAAGCCCAGGATTTGGGGTGAACCTCTTTCACACTTGCAGTGCTCCTGCAAATAGTTTTAGGATTTTGCCTAGAAAAATTCTTTGATTCTATGTCATAAGAATATTCCATAGGGATCAGAAGGTTCTGGGTAGTCCATCAGGCACAGAAAGACCAACCAAATTCTCTTTCATATTTCCTTTCCTTTGCCCAGGAGGAAAAAACTAAGGGTAAGCACCAAAGTTCCACCAGTAGCCATGATACTACAAAGGCTGATATCTCACTGCAATTTTTAATGCCACTATATTTAAAGTCTTCAACAACACTTTAAAATATTTACTTACCAGCAAGCTATAATCAAGAATATCATACTGATATAATCTGACACCAGGGTTATTGGACTCCATTTGCCACACATTCTTCACTGGGGTTACAGCAGGTGCCACAAATAAGGAATTGACTGGCTTTTCTGCAGGAAAAAGGAAGGTGAGGAGACAGTTTCCTTTCAATTGCTTCTTTTTCAAACAAATGTTTTTGTAGAGAACCAACACAGCAAGGAAAGAGTCACTGGCTTAAGGACATTAGCATTTTTTCCCTCTGGATAAACTTTATCACTGTCAACTCCTTCAACATGAGATACCACAGTACCCACTCCAGTGTGTACCACCTAAGTTTGTCTATACTAGAGGCTTCCCGACCAATTCAACTACCTGTGCAAAATGGTCCCGCCTATACGTAAAGTCTCTGCATTTTGCGTATTTCTACTGAAGACATATTCAAAACTTTTAGTTGCTGTTTCTATACTGTATTTTACATATTTCTTTATGTGCTTATGATATTATTTGAAACACCAGTCTCATCACCTAACCCTGAAGTCACTCAGCTAGACTAGATTAACACCTAGCATGTGAATTGAACCTTACGGCAATTGAAATGTGAGGATGTATGAGGGTTTTAATGAGACAGAATATGCAGGTAAGTACATTGAGAGGTTCTCTGTGGAAGAAAGAAACCCTAACTATTCCCTTCTCTGACAATGTCACAGCAGTAAAATCACAAGTTCATGCTCCACATATGAACAGAAGCTTTGAAAGCCTGGAAATCAGTAAATTCTTTTGGAGAAGATAAAACTGAGCTCTATTTCATTACACTAAGGTTGGCTGCAACATTGTGTTTATCTTGAATTCTCTGAAATTTTGTTAAGAGGAAAATGTCATGAATAGAAGACAGTCTAAAAGCGTACAGATAAACACAATATCTATATAGCTACAGGCAACTTTACTGTTTAAACTTTATCAAAAGATGCAAGATTACTAAAAATAATTTGGAAGCAGTTGCACATGTGCACCAAGATCAGTGTGACCCCAGTGAAATTTGCAGTAGAGATGATGATTTAATGCACAAATGGGACAAAACACAAAAAAAGGTAGGTATAAGACTGCCTTAAGTAGCATTTTTAAAAATTGTGAAAGGCCAGTTCCTTCATTAGTCTGGATTTTTCTTTTTCCTGGAGATTAACTCCATGATAACACCATGTAAAAAGGTAAAAGATATGGGACAGTGTTACCCCAGTCAGCATTTCGGCCATTGCTTTTAAGAGTTTATGTAAAATATAAATGAATAGCCAATTAACATTTGGGTATTTTGCATAAAGTAAAGCAATGGACCTCTCACTGTTCTATGCTACAGACACAACTTGGTAGAGATATTCTGTTAGAGATGTTAATGTGCTCCATACGGCCATGCCCGTGCTTCAAAACTAAGGGATTTCAAAACAATAAACAAAAATGTCGATGTGGGTGATTTTCTTGAAGGGAAATTAGCTGATCTAAGAGATGCAACAGGCAGAGACTTTCTTTCCCCTGCCTCCTGCTTACCCTTATCTTAATTAACTTTGAAACAGCAGGGAACTCAGCAGAAAGGCACAGTAATGATGCAGGAAACACAAGAACATAGAGCATGTCTAGCTGGCCTGAGAACATTCCCTTTGACACATTACACAATAGCAACTGGCTACTATAATTTGCCCGTGTCACTGAGAGAGTGGAGAGGAAAGACTAGAAATTCTTGTCTAGGCATAAGCATTCATTAAAAAAAATAAATTAGGAAGCTTGAGAAGACTCTTCTGACTTCAATAAAAAAGACAATCTGCCTTGCAAAGTTCTCTTTGGAAAAAAAATGGGAGCTTGTGAGACTTGAACTCTTGCAGATAAATAGTAGTATTTCCCAATTTCCTTTTTCAATTATTTATAACAAAGGCTGACTAATAGAAACATGCAAGAAAGTAGTAATTTGCTTTTAAACAGGAAGAAAAAGATTTAGGAGTCAGCAAGCATCATTACCTTCTTCATCCAGGAGGACCATGATACTGTCTCTATGTGTATGTCCAAAAAACTGGCCCGCTATGACACTACTGTATTTGCGAAAAATCTTTACCAGTCTCTCATTGTAATACTCCCTTATAGCTGTAGTATTCCTTGCATATGGCAAGTATCCTATGGGTACATGACCTATTATATATACCTAAGGAATTAAATAGAGAAAGCACAATTAGCACCCTCATTTGAAACTTACACGTTTAGCTGTAACCTAGAAATGGTTACCACAGTTTCATAATAGTGTTATCTCTGAAATGGCATTCCAAAAAAAAACCAAATCATGACAGGTTTTTTAATATAAAATATAGTAAGAACGTTTAAATTCATAATATCAAGTAATTATATTATATTATTGGAGGGAAAAAGCTCAAATACATCTATGTGAGATTTTTAGGCCTAAGGAAAATGTTATCAATTACTTCAAATGAAAAAAAATAAGTTTCTACAGCAAGACTTAGAATTTAACATCTCAAGAGGATGGAAGGAAAAACTTATATTCAAGTATTAGAGAGCCTGCATGGTCAGAGTCTCACCAGAAACAGGGAAAAACTCACTGAAAGCCCCCTGACTGAGGCAGAGACTTAGTGCCAACTGCACAGAGCAGCTAATAAGCTGCAGAGTTTCATGAGCAAGGGAAATCTCTCCTTTCTCCTGACTGTACTATAATGTTTTTTAAATTACAACACTGTAGCAAAATGTAAACATGTTGCAAATTAAACATGTCTTCTGCTTGGATGATGATCCAATCCCTGCACTGATCTATCAATCAATCAATCAATCAGAAGCCAACAATTTATATCCTCACTTCAAAACCTGAGTATTATAAGACAATTTATTATAACACTCAAATCATAGCAATTGCTGCAGCTTGAGTAAGTTTTGTCATTGACAAACTCCTTTTTAATTTCTATTTTTGATACTTTTAATTATATTAAAATGTAAATGTAATATGTTAGCTTTTGTTTTAGGACAAGAGTGCATATTTTAAAATTAAAAGGTACAGGTAAAAAATGTCAGAAACTGGTTTCTGCAGTATTTTACACAGTAAGAAAGAGAAGGCATTTCATTAATTGTTGCAGTATAATGTGCGTATTCAAAGAAGAATTATTAAAAAATTAAATTTTGATATTGTAGACTCTGGCAGCATTAATATTCTTCTAGAAGCATGCTTACATTTTCATTGTCTCTATTTCTTACTTCTTTTTCTTTTCAAAGTTGAAACAAAAGATGATGGGTTCTGTTCATGGCCCCTACCTTTTCCTTCTTTTGTGAAGAGGTTTCAAGTATTCCCTCCAGCCAGGCAAACTGGTCGGCTGGGTCAGTGATATTCACAGTTACACTGTTGGGGCTGTAATATAAATTTGTGTTCAGACTGATTATCCTGAGTGGTTGAGAGCTAGCACCAGATTCAAATAGCTGTGTGTAGAAGCCACCTGTGAAAACAGGACCAACATCCTATGACAAAGAAAAAGGCTTCAAGGCACAACTTTACAATCAAGGTACCACTGACAAAATACCTAGCCTTACTCTTTCTAGTAGACTATTAATGCTTATTCAAGTCACAGATCACCTTAGCACAACAAAACATGTTAACAATGTTTTCAGCCACATTTTAGTAGAAATTGACACTGAATTATTTACGAATTCTTGCCTCTAATTGTCTTTGTGTTTATTTGACAGTATTCAGATGCAATTATCCAACTGGCATGCAAGAGGTGCCCTGCATACTGAGATTCAACAGTTGTTAAAAGGTCCACATTTCTTGAAATACTGTAAACATACAGGCTCCTTCAGGAAGAACTATTTGAGTTTAGTAGCCTTGTGCTTTGAAAGCAATTTAACTTCAGATTTGTAATATGATGAAAAGTAAAGATCACAGTTTTCAGTCCCAGCTTCCAAACCTCTCCATGGCATGCTTCTTCAATGGGTGTAACTTCATAGTTCAGTCACAGCAACAGAAGCATAACAATATACTCTTACTGTCTGCCCCTTTGAGGTTTATTATCCTTCTTAAAGTTTCTACTTCCATTCTTATCCAGTTTGTTCTCATTCAGGACACAAAACCACAAATTAAATTTCCAAATCCCTAATGTTTGAGTGGACTGGAAATTGGGTTGAACTTTTCAGTCCTTTGATAAAAAGAAAAATCCTAATTAGGATATCAATATTCTCCCAGTTAGGAAGTTGGACACAAAATAATATTAACAGTATAATCACCACTACTATGTGCTACCATAACCTGAACAAAAATGTACGTATTCAACGTTTTCTGAAATATACATAGCATTAAAACAGAAACAACATTTTAACAGTTTTTTACAACCAAAATTAAGTTTTCTTGTGCATCCATATGTCTTCATCTAAAAAGTATTAAAAGGTATTAAGGGCAGAAAGGTATTTCACATGCATTGGTACAAAGCCAATAACACTGCACCTGTGCACAAGAAGTGAAAATTACTGCATCAGACAGGAATAAATGCAATCTGAATATAGGCATTGCTACTCAAAAAGATAAGTAACTTCTTCCAGTGGAAGCATTACAAATAATCCATTGTTCTCATTTACCTTATGAGGTTTAGCTAGCCAAACAGGACAAATCCATAGAAACATTAATTCCGTAAGCCCTAGCTTCGCAATGCATTACTGCCATACTTTACCTTTTCTGAAGGTATTGATTGCTTCATCATTTAGCCAAGGTTTCCAGAAATCTGCTACAGCATTGTAAACTTCACTGGTAGTTACAGGAAGCTGATCCTGTGAGAGAGGAGAACCTGCTTAAGTCTTAGCAATCGGACACATACACACACAAAAAAATAATCACTAATTATCCTACCTGCCCTCTTGCATCACATGTAACTGTATCCACTCATCACGAGGAGGAATTCAAGAAAGGAAAAAAAAACAACTTTTGAGCATCCAGTATTGCTGATCAGATTCAAATGCCTAAACTTAGTCAGAACTGACTTTGTGGCCTTGTTAATGAATTGATTAACTAACACCAGAAATATGTCAAACCTTAGCAATACAGCAGAATGGAAAACCATACATTCTGCAAAATTAATAAGCATGTCAACTGAAGAGTCAAACTCTAAAAATGAATTCTCTTGGATGAAAAGCTTGAATGCAAGCTTCTTTTAAAGAAAGTTATTTTTTCCAAGCAACTTGTGGTTCACAGCAGTCCCCCAAAACTCCACTATGACCCTCAAAAACATTCAGGTAAAATTGGCAAATGATACCTCGATGTCCTGTAGTTCTAGTAACAAGGCATTTAAAATGTAAAATAAAAAGTTGTGTCAATGTTTTTTTCCCACCAGCTCTAATTAGGATTGTAGCCCTCTTCAGCCTGAGCCACAGCCTGTTAAAAAAGCCATGCTCTGATCTAACCCTGACACGAAGATACCAGCCTGTCCTAACAGGGGTCAAAAAGTAGAAACAGCATTGTGGTGCATGTTTTCTTAAACATAAAATTTGACCTTTCCAAGATCTTTTAAACTAAACCTATGTTGTTACGAGGCTTAGGCAGCAAGTCTCTGTCTAGGAGCTGCGCAATCAGACATCTGTTGAGACATTTGCAGCTTGTAGTGCACAGACATCAGTTATTAGGACAACTTTGAGCCAGAGCTAACACTCACTAACAGACACAGCAAAGCCTGATCTCAGATAAGAGGCCGTGTTATGGACTGAAGGTGGTTTGGACCCAGGCAAGCCAGTGTTATGTGAACTGCTAGACAGTAGTTTAGGAATTTTGTTTTAAGCAGGGGCAAAGGTGTGAAAAAAATAAGACTATGCAGAAAGACCAAGGTCACAATATACAGTCTGAAAGGTATACTAATGCTTGATTAACCTGAGTAGTGTTTTTAACATGTTCTGCAAGAAAAGTCACCCAAGACTGTTCAGTTGTTAAGAGAGACAGGTCAGAACACAACCCAGAGCAATAAAATTCTTCAGTGCATGGTGAGTGTGCCGCTTTCACACTTGCTTTGGAACAGCCTACACTGTGTGGCTTGCTCCACATCACTTTCAGCCTACAGGACATTTGCCAATCACATTCATGTGAGAAACAGGAATGTCATGAACTGCAAAAAACAAACATTAAACAAATCAAACAAGTTAAAATTACCCCATAGTGGGGATATTCTGATCCCATGGTCTCTTTCAAGCAGTAACTGAAAAGCACGTCAATTCTGCACACTGGTGAAGCATGCCACTTCAAAGCAAAGCATCACACAAACACTCCTGTGTGGCTTCCTGCAGAGAGAACTACAACAATTACCAGTTATTCCAATCACCAGCCTGCTTCAAAGTCCTATTTGCTTCCCATCTGCTCCTCCTGAGAATCTTTTTTCTATCTTCAGATTTAACTTCACAAACAAAATTCACACTTGTTGAAAAAGTCCCTACATTCTTTGTCTACAAGGTTTATCATATCTAGTTGTTTTTTTTCTTCTGTATCAGAGACTGCTGAATGACAACTATTCTTTGTTTAGACACTTTTAAAACAAAACAAAATAAAACCAAAAAACTGAGTCAGACCTCAGTTAAGGTGTTATTTATCAACGTACTTTACCAGTGGTTTCTAATGAACCAACCTGTCCCCATCAGTGCACATGACAAGCCAACCCTATACTACCACAGTAACAACACAAGAGACTGAAGTCCCAGTTTGGTTTGTATGCTCACATTTCAAATATATGTCTAGATCTTATTTTTCTCTCTCACATTTCCTTTTCACCCTCTCTCAGTACCACCGTTACTCCTCAGTTTGGAAACCACTGCCTCCAGCAATGACACAGGCAATGATATAATTACCTACTACTACAACATATATGCTGACAGGCCTAATGAATAACACAGAAAGCTGGAATAAAAGCCTTTGGGGTGTGAAGGGGTGTTACTGAATTCCCATGAGGCAATCCAAACAAAATATTTTAGTTGACCTGCCCCGCATCCCTTCTGATTCCCTCAGATCCAATGACAGCATTTGCTCTGAGGTCTGTGTGCTGCCAGATCAACCCACAACACCCCTTAAAGGACACATGAAGCAACTGTTTACTTTTGAGCTATGCCAAGAATAATATTCACAGTACACTCAAAGTGAAAAAGCACTGTCCTCAGCTGCACATAGAAATATTCTCTGGCTAAGTGTCCAAAAAGGAAAGAAATAATAGACATATTTTAAATAATAGTGGCAAAACTACAGGAACATTACAAAATTTCTGCCATTAGTTTGGTTAAAAAAACCCCACCAAATAGTGATGCCAGCAGACAGTTTTCCAGTAGGCCTTTCAGCACACCTTGAAACTTACCACAGGCTCAGAGATCCGTTAAGGATTTCATTTCTGCTAGATTAAGTTATTGTATACACATGCATGATGTATATAAGCATGTATTAATTATTTTGACATATGATCGTTCTAAGCCAGGAGGAGTGATTAACAGTAAATTTGCATGACCTCAGGCCATGTACAGATTTTACCTGGCATCAACCTTTCCTTAGTTAAGAGCACAAAGAAAGAGATGTAGTTTCTGCTCTACAGTGAAACTATTTGTAGTTTTAAATGCTAACTGAAGAATTGTAGGTCTCTGTTTCCAGAATAATTTCTGAGGGGTTTGGAACACACTCAATATGAGGTATGAACTAATTGCTAACTTGTCTTACCTGTGGCCAGTAGTCATGATTGCCCAAGGCTGGGAAAACCTGAAGATCTGGAAAGAAATTACGAATTGTAGAACTCATATTGCCAATGATGCTAATGACCAACTTTGTGGAGAGCTCTTTCACAGGAACATGAGGAGGGCTATCTCTGAAAAAGTAAAAGGCTTTATTAACAAAGATTTGTTAGCAACATAACGAAAGGCAAAAAATTCTGCAAACGCATCTATATTCTAGCATGTAACACTACCATACCTTTTAATTAAAACCACAGAACTACTTGAAAGGCGCTCTGCTAAGGCTTTATTTAAAAAAGAAAAAAACTAGACTAATGTTTATCCTGTGTTTCATATCATAATGAAGATTCCTTGGAAATTAAAATCATTTAATGTCATCATTTTGCGCTGCTGTGCAGTTTGGATTACATATCTTTCATCACCTGCACAACACTGCAAGTTTCTTTTTTCCCTTTTAACGACATCCTGTTGAAAATTAAGTACAATAAGGTAAGTGAAATAAATTAATCACTTATCTTCACGTATTAGTATTTTTTAACACCCTTCCTCAGCGAAATTACATGACAAAATATAAACAAACTAGTTCTCAGAAACAGTAAAAAATATTAATCTCTTTGATAGATTATCCATTGATGTATACCATAAAAATATTATGTGATGGTAGAATTAAGAGTTTTGCTACAGCAGAAGGGTACATCAGTGCTATCTTTTCTGAATACATAGAAAGTAACAGGGCATAGTACTACCAAGCTATTCATATGCCTCCCTTTCAAAGTTATCTCTCCACTCCCACTACTAAGGCACACGAAGCCTCACAGGCAACACCTCCGTGAGAGTATTATTAAGCCCACTTTCTAATATGGAAGATTGGAACTGGAAAGGTAAATGGTTTTACTCAATAGAGGCCTGCAATGAGGGACATTTTCTTGAGAAGCACATGCATTCTGAGCAACAGTACTGAAGAGATAGGGCAGCATCTTTAACACTGTTACCCTCCCTTGCCTGCTGCTGGTGTAGAATCCATACAGGCACCAAACCAGAATGGTAACTTTATACATTTTTTTTTAAAAATGCATAAGCTATAGTTTTGCTTAATTCCAATTACCTCTTACCTTATAGAACCAAATAAAATGTAGTTACAGGGTATCTTCTAAGAAAGGATGCACTTGAGATTTAAATTAGACTTCAGATGTAAATCTGAAGATCTACAAAATCAACTGCCTACTGTAATAATTCCTTTCAGTCAATTATTGCCCTGACCTTTCCTTTTGCATTTTCCACTTCCCACCCTTCCTTCATTTCTATTAACTTATACTAATATAGCCATCTGGTAAATATCACAATGAATAGTCCAACAGCTATTACAGAGATTGACATCTGTTCTCGAGGCCCTGTATTCTCAGTCTTCCACTTAGAAGCCATTTGGACAACTAAAGGGACAACTACCATTTGTGAGGTACTGAAGTCAGATCTGCTGGTGCAAATACAAGCTCGTGAATTGCCGCACTATCCGGCTATCCCGCTTTAACTGCTGAGTGACTTGAACACTTACCCTGTCCAAATCATGAATGAAACCTGCTCTTTTGAATCCTTCATGAATGCAAATGCTGACAAAATAAGTTGATAAGGAGAATCACACAAAAAGTCTCCAAAAGGGCCTGGGTTGGAAGCATTGGCTCCTTTGGAAGAAGAACAAACTTTGGTGCGATCAGGGGTAATGTGATAAGTCGGATCTAAATGTAGATCAGATATATGCCAGAACTGCCCTGTTTTCAGAAAACAAAGATTAAAGAAAATGCATTATTTGTATCTGACCTGGATATACAGAGTAATGCCAAGCTTGCTCCAGTTTGTCTACTGCTATTCCTCTTTAAAGTCTTGAAAAGGAGAATAAATTTAACAAAGTGTTGATTAGCCTGTCTGATAAGTGTGGGCAAGTTCTGCATTCCTGAAAAGAGTCTTTCACACAGTCTGTTTAGAAAAAACTGAAAACACAAGCAGAGGCATGGGTTTACACTGTTCACCAGAAGTAAAATGAAGATTGGAAGGAATGGAAAAATCAGCTGTTTTTCATTAATAGCAATCTGGACACTGCAGAGTAGAGGAGGCAATAGAAGGACTTCTCCACTTCACCTGAAAAGAGAGGGAGTTGCATTTTAATTATTTTTCCAGATCTTCTCTGGCTGGAAGCTACTATAAAAGATCAGAGTCTAGAAAGAAAGACAAGAAACAGCATGCAAAAATTTCAAAGCTCTCCCTCTCAGCATCCACAGTAGCAGAGTCTGGGCTTCTCACCGTAGAGCAGTGCGTCAGCCTTACCCATTCACTACTTTCCAGGCTGACATACTCTCAGTCATGGCTACACAGCACTGCATGGATAAAGGAACTGAAAAGTATAGGAATATGCCGAACAAGATGAATGAAGCCTGTATTAGCCTACACGCTTTCAAGTTTCATGTAAAATTGGAGTGATTTCTTTCTGTCAGTTTCAAAGCACTCGGTAAAGGCTTTGATACACACATATCTGGGGCCGCGGTTGTGAAAACAGGGACGGATATAAATTGATTTTTCCCAAGGTCACATGTCCACTCTGCGGCTGAGCAGGCACCACGCGACTCTGCCCCGCAGTTTTATTTTGGGAAGCGAAGACCAGCAGCGTTACTCAAAGTCAGTAAAACTGTGGCTCCTACCAAGAGGAGCCAGAGAAACGCAGGGACAGTGCTGCGTGTTTGGTCCAGGGCGAGTGGGAGCGAGAACTCTGCGGGAAACCATGTGGGAGCGTGTGTGTGTGCGTGTGCGTGTGTGTGTGTGCGCCGCGGGCAGGGCTGGGCTCACCTCGCCTCACCCGCAGGATAACCGGGTATNATGCCCGGCCCCTGTGAGCGCCCGGACAGCGGCGAGCCCCGGACACGGCCTGTGCGAGCCCCGGCGCCCCGCCCGCAGCGCCCGGCCCGGCAGCCGCCCCTGCCGCCTCCGCCCGCCCTGACCTTCGGGAGCGCCTCCCCGGAGCCGAGCCCGGCCCGCGGGCAGGGCTCAAGGCAAGGGGCACCGCCTGAGCGCGGGGGGCCTCCAAGGAAGGCTGCGCTCAGGGCACCCCGCATCAGTGGCAAGCATCTCTCGGAAGGAAGGTTTCTCGCGGGTATACACGTAAAAATGGATCCCGGTTACTTAACGCGCTTTAAAATAATAATAAAAAAAAAAGCTGATAAAACATGCTATCAACTACACCTTTAATACAGCTTTAAGGGAGTGATGAGGTGTATTGCAAATACGAGCCTCGGCTGCCAGGGCGTTATGATAGCAGAGCTGCCATTTATCGCTGAAGTCCCAGGAGTTTCGTCTAGAGGAAGAGTACCTGGTGTCAATTTTAGGAGCAGGTCACAGTAATGGATCATGGATGTCATGGATCCTGTGGCTGCCATCCCAAAGCTCACTATGCTGTTCTGTTTAAATCTGCTTTCTAGGGGTCTGCAAAGGTGTTTTCTGTTTTAGTAGCAGTGGCTAGAACTACCATGTGTCACTTTTCCACTCCTCTGAACAGTGTCCCAGGCACTTTAGAGGCACCACTTCTTCACTTTTCTCTCCCTTACTTGATTTGACGTTAATATTGAACATTGTTTATCTTTAGAATAGCAACACTTTACCAATAAGTCTGTTTCATATTACATAGGTATATAGGGAAAAGTAACTTGTTTAAAAGCAACTGTAATGTAAAATATTTACTGGTTAGGGTTTATTTGTAAACTAAGTCTTAACAATAGGTCTCTACATTCCTTTCCTCACATTTGGTAAAACTTTTATTAAAAAAAAAAAAAAAAAAATAAAAATCCATGAACCCACAAATCACTTTTCGTGAAGATGAATGCCAGTGTTGGGGAAGCCAGTCTGTTTTTCCCAGTGAAAAACAAAAAGCAGCTGCTCCCTGCTTTCTGAGAAGACAGAGCTGTGAAGAACAGTCATGTGGCAAATGCACCCACAGGCAAGGGAGGGAAGGCAGATGAAAGCTGCATCAGGTACTGAAGCTGAGGATCAATGAGCTAATAAAACTGAAGGGCAGAAGATGCTACTTAAACGTAACTTGCACTGTAGTAATTAAGCAGCCCAAAACAGAGACTATAGCTTCCCATATCACCAGAACAAGTTCTGCTTTCCATTTCTCTGATAAAAACTGTTTGCTCCTAGATTTAAAAACTCAATAATCACCAAATAAAATGTATTTATAATGGTTCATAACTAAGAACTCTCTTCTAGACATATAGTGTTACCTACAGGAGAAAACACACTTGAATGCTCCTCTCAAACAGCTTCTTTGTGAAAAAGTAAAGCTTATAGCATTGAATTTTATGTTTTTGTGGGTTACATGCCAGTTATGTCTGAACTTTTATCAGATGAGTGAGATGAGCTATCCATGTTATCCTAGCTATCCAGGAAAGCAAGCAGCCTTATCCCCTGATATCACACAGCAGATGCTGAAGGATGACACAGTGCAGGATTAGGCCTGGGCGTTGGGCTTAGCTGTGCCTTTGTTTGCAAGGCTATAGGTACCTAACCTCCATGTGGTTCACCAACTCAGCGTGTAGAAAACACGGACTCTCTAAACAATCTCCTCCCTCCTGCCAACACCCTGTTACAGTTTTCCTAATAATCTGAAGTGTAAGGCAGTTTTTCTCACCCTGGTCTTTTCGGGAAATATTGCTGAAGCATAAGGTTTTAATTTATCTCTTAAGCAGCATTTTATTTTAATCTGCTCACAGTGTAGACTGTTAGCTCTCCTATACATATTAGCTACAAAACAACAGCTCAGGGAAGGGAAGTGTAGTAGGTTTGTCTTGTACTGTTTTCTTCTCATCCCTGTGGAGACTGATGAAAAAGAGTTGTTTATCATGTTGACTCTTTCAACGGACCCTGTGAAATATTTGCATATTGGGGGGTGAGGGGGGAACCACCACCCAAACCCCTCCCCCCCAACCAACAAACAAACCTATCAAAACAAATTAAAAACTCTCTTAACTCTGTGCTCACCCCAACATCCAAGTCTGTCTGTCTACTGACCTTAGCCTGCACTGGGAAACAAATTCTCAGTGAAGAGGGGGAGCTGAAACTGGCTTGAGCATCTCACTTCTCTGTCTACATAAACAAAAAGAACCTACTGAAATATGTCAATTTTTCATTTCCCAAAATACTCTACACCACATAGAAAACTGCTGCATCATTGTGTGCCCCACATACTTTTCTGTCCTTAAACTCCGAAAAAAGAACTTTGAACACCTCCCTCCAAAACACTGGAATATTAGCTGATTAAATGCCAAAGGAGCACAGGTTTAAAAAACGTTTTAATTTTTTTGATCTGCATTCCAAAACAGTTCAAATATTTTCCATTAACTGTAAAAATAAAAAAAAAAAAAAAAAAAAAAAGAGAGGCAAGTGTTTCAGAAATTTAATGCCAAGTTTAACCTGTTTCACTATAGAGCACAAGCATGCCAATTTGATGGCATAAAGTTGGTTTCTTATAAAAAAAACACACCCAAAAACTCTTTATTAACCTTTCACACCGGAAATGTGCGTTTTATCTATGTTCAATTATGGACGGGACATTAATCCATCCAGCAGAAGTAACATCTGGACAGAGGTCACGTAAACTCTACGCTTTCTCATAGTGGCGAACAGCAACCACATCACCAAAGGTGAGAGTCTGCAAGTCCAAGGAAAAGACAGACATGTTAGATGCTGGACCATTTTCTGTAATAGCTTAACACATATTATGAAGGCCATGCTAGGACAAGGTTGGTTTACATTATGTAATTTAAAAAACCCAAAACAAACTGGTCTAGATTGACATTTTAAATTAGCAAGAAGCAAAGCCACAGTAATGGTTCCCATAAGAAATGAAACGGTCTCCTTGACACTTTCACACCCAAGAAGTACATAATGCACATTTATAAGACAGCTCAAGTGAGGCTAGAATTTACTTTTTTTTTAATATAGTATTGTTTTAATATAGATTTAACATTTGTTTTCCCAAAGTTGATCACATGAAGGTATGCAATCTAGAATTCCTCTATACCCTTATTCTATACTATTATGCATAGGTATATACTTAAGGAGAACCTTGCATTTAAAAAAATACTCTCTGTGTCCTGTGTATCTAGAACTACCAAATACTTTAATTGCTGCAGTTGTATAGAACTGAAATAGAACAGAGCACGTCTCTGTGTTCAAATTCCAAAGGAAAAGGTTTTCTGTATATGTGTAGCTGTTTCAGAAAGCAAAGCACGTGTTTTCCTTTGAATCACTTGCCACATGGTGTTGCATTGACTGCACGGTTTAAAGTTCATATTATTTACAAGTCTACATCCACGCAGATACTCTGAAGGATTTAGGAAACAAACTAACTGGTTTTCACCAACAAGTCTGATAGATTAATATAGCTGAAGACATTTTTTTTTTTGAAAGCTACATCTGTGCCAAAAAAAAAGCACAAGAAGTGCTACCTTGAACTTTAGCTATAGTAACGTACAGCATTTTTTCACCCAATACTCCTGTTTCTGAAAAGTCAGGAAAATAGTTTGAATTTAAACAGACTTTTCTCCACACAATTGCTGCTTATTGTAGTTTGTAACAAGATCAGAGGACTAAATCCTGTATTATTAAATATGAAAATGCCATTACCTCCTGCAATATTGTAATTTCATTTTCACAGGGAAATACTTGTTTTGTGTGATTAAATATAATTTACATATGCATACATTTTAAAAAATAAAGAAATCTAAATAACCACTGGCAACGGATCATTTTCTATATAATCAAACACTTTGTATCATTACCAGAACTTTTTTCTTGAGTATTTGCATAAAAGTCTAGAAAGAATATATACACTCTGGAAATCCACAGGCTGGCCTGCCTAAAATCACTAGCAATTTTTTAGTTGTCACAAAAACAAGACTAAGTAAAAGAACTATTTGAAAAATCTCTGCTAGCTTTTCCACCAATTAGATTAAGGGTTTGTGTCTAAATCACACTACCTGCTCACAAAGCTTGAGATAAGGGTATGTGAGGAGTGTTAACAATGCATTCAAATGTTCAGTGAGCTTTATACTTACCATTACCATTTTGCCATCTTTTATTTCTCTCACAAAGTTTGTCTCTTTGCCATCCCATTTCTGTACGTGCACTAGCTTGTCTCCATCCAGGGTCACAACTGACTGTGAGATACCAAGGAATACAAAGACATTCATTTATTTGGGATATTTGGGATTCTGCTCACACATTCAGCATTCTATTGAATTCTCTTCAATAGATGGATGTGGATCTAGAATGATAAAGTAGTCCCAGCCATTTTGAAGCCAAGGCTATGAATCATCCTAGTTTTAAGCATGAACTCCACACAATTCTTGTTTGTGTCAAAGGATGAAAAAGTTGTTTCCAGTCTCATAAGAATGCACATCGGATGTGCTTTGGTATAACGTTTCACATTAAGTTCCCAACGGTGCAGGAAAAAACAAAAGGAATTTGGCTATTTCAACTGGAAAAAGTTATGCCAAACGGTATTTGGATTGAGAGAAAAGCGGGTAGCTAACACAATTCGCCGACACAATTCTGGAAGGCAGACAGGGGGCTGGTGACACGACACACTGATTCAGACAAGACATCGTGTAAGCGGGCTGGGCAAGCAAGATGCCTTTTTTTCCCCCCTTGTCCTTCGCAATGCTACAACTAGTAGTAGCAGAAGTTACATTTTTTCCCTTTGACCCTACCAAAGGCAGAGCCTCGGGGGCGGGGAGGGGAAAAAAAAAAAAGGGGCCACTGCAGCCCTAGAGTTCACTTACTTTGCAGTTTCTGTCATCGGGGGTAGTTTCATCAAATTCCTCTCCAAGTTTAAAGCTGATTTCTGTGTTTTTGAAAGTGCTTTGAGTCCTGATCACTACTTTGTCCCCCTCGCTGCTGATAATCACAGTGGGTTTAGTCACATTCCCCACCTGCCGTGTTGCAAACCCCACTCCTAGACCGTTGAAGGGAAAAAAGAGAAACCCGTCAGACTTTCGCGTTTTTACCTTTTTTTTTTTTTTTTTTTTTTTTTTTTCACCTACATAAAATCTCACTGAATNTTTTTTTTTTTTTAAACCACACATCGATGTACAGAATTCTCTTTCCCCGCTCTACAGCTGCAAGCGATCCCTGTGAAACGCCGCTTTCTGCGTCGCTTTCGCGCTGGTACCGAGAGCACCCATGGGTAGTGCCCCCCCAGCTGCAGCTCCGCGCCCTCCCCCGGCACCTGACCCCGACCGCGGTCACCCGCCGCACGGCCGCGATTGCTCCTACCGCTCAGTTTTTGTTCCTTATCGCTCCAGCATAGGGATGTCTTTTGTGCTTGTTTGTTTGTTTCCAGCTTACCCGCAAAGCAGCTTCCCCCTAGCCCGGGGGCATCTTTCAGAGCCTCACCCCGCAAACACACCCCGCACCCCCCGGCTCAATGACCCGAAGCGAAGCAGCGTTATGGGTAGAAACACAGCCGGTCTCAATGCCCCCTCAACCCGCTACCACCGCCCCAAGCTGCAAACGCCTCACTACAACCTCTGGCAACTGGGAGGGGGTGGCTTTTAAATTACTTTTTTTTTTTAGTATGGTGCAAAATTCCAGGGGTGCCGCCGGCCCGGCCGTACCTACCCAGCGCCTTCATGTACTCGTCGAAGTTGTGGCTGTCCACCAGCTTCCAGGTGGCGCAGAAAGCCTCGACCATGGCGGCCGGCTGCGAGTTGCGAGCACAGAGCCAGGGGGCGGCAGGAGCGCCAGTCCTGCCCCGCCGCCCCGCATTTAAAGCGGGCGCCCGGCGGGGGGCCGGGGGCGGGGGGCGGCTGCGGGCCGGCCCCTCGGAGACGCCCCGCACCGCTGGGGGAAGGCGATCCCCGCCCCGGGGCTGCCCAGCCGGGGTACATCGCCGGACACGGCCGGGAAGGGACAGGGAAGCTTGCGGCGTCGGTCCGCTCCTTACCTGCGCCTCTCCCCGGGGGCACACCCTCGGTTCCCGCTGCTTGTCCCTAAAAGCAGAGTCACATGCTGGAAAAACCAGAAGCGGGCACCCTACGTGAGAGACTCTACTGAGTGAAAATACAGGATCATAACGCTGAGTTTTCCCCAACGCAGCCGGGTGTTGGCCAAGTGCAGACCCCTTTACCCACCATGGCATCTATATGGATGCTGTCTGAACCTGGCATTTGCCGTTGCTGGCTGGAAACAGCACCTTGGCTCCACAAATGACAGCATTTGGAGACTAGGAATGTTAAAAAAAGAAGGAAAAGAGCTTAAAACTGTTTCTACTATTCCTCCCACCCCCTGCAAGAGAGATGTTTTCCTCCTAGTTGTTCTTTGAAATTTGTTGAAGGCGCTAGGTGGTCATCTTGTCTCTTGAATTTTTTTCAGAAAACAGCCTGTCTCTGTGGGACACACCAGTGTTGGCTTTTCCGGACCTATGACTTGGATCGATTCCAGAATAGTGAATCTAGCACTTCAGTTCTCATAACAAAACTCAGGGAATAAGTGAAAGTGAATTTATGTGATTTGGGAACAAAACCTCAACATTTTTTACCTGGTTCAGCCATACAAAATATAAATAATTATGAATATTTTCCTAATATTTTTAAATTAGTTTTTGACCATCACTCACATTATTTTCAGACTCTTGCAGTATGGCACATTCTTGGGGTGTAGGGCAAGTGTTGATTTCTGATGAGACTTTAATTTAATTTGCCACTTTCTCACTTGCCCTCATAAGGAATCCAACCCTCTCTGGATTAATTGCAGGATTATAATTCCCAATTATTTTTACCACACAGCACAATTTTTATTAGTCTTTATAACCTAACGATATGAACTAGTGCATCAATTTCTCTTTAACCTTCCATGCACATATTCTGAAGCGCAAAGCATCCTTTTGCAGCTGCTCAGTGTATGACTGACTGCCTCTTCTGACCAGCATTTCTGAGGCTTTTCAGACAGAACTCAGAAAGCCAGGGAGACTAGAGCATCACTTGAAATAACAGACTGCCAGTTGTTGTTCATGAGACTGAAAGGAATCCAGTCCCATTTTTCTGGTCAAAGTTGAATAATGCCATGAATTAAAAGTTTGCACAGAATACCAGCCTTAATGGTGCATCTCATACAGATGTTCACTAACCTCATGTCTGTAAGTCAGTTAGACCCTCTAATGAATGAGGAACACACTTTGTCATTGGGGCACATGGGTTTGGTATTGTGCATGGGTGTTATTTCATGGCTCTAGTTCAGTTTAGGAATTGTGTTTCCTCAAACGAGTAACATTATCCAGTAAATAATATCCACCACTCGTAGTCAAACTCTGCAGAGGTGGTCTCACAGAGCCTCACTGCTGGCATCCAGGCAGCTGACACACAAGTACATGAGAACTGACCTCACCACTTACCTACTTCATCTGAGATGCATCAGTACCTCAAGGGGACTACAAGAAAGCTGGAAAAGGATTTTTTCCATGGGCATGTAGTGATAGGACAAACGGTAAATGGCCTTAAACTGGAAGACAATACGTTTACATTAGACATTAGCAAGAAATTCTTCTAGTGCACAGGAACTGGGTTACATCTTGCCTTTAGAGCAGATTAAATTTAAGACCTGCCAACTTCAACAGTGTCTGGGTCAGTTTTCTTTCTCTGCACTGACAGGGAATAAATTTGAAGCCCCTGAGGTGTCATTTCTACAGGTCATGCTTTGAGTTATTCCCTTGCTTTAGCACAATAGACCTGTTCCCTTCCTGAGGATGATGATTTTTCAGCCAAACATGTGAGGCTGGTGAGACATTGGAGCAGGGTCCCCACAGGAACCATGGATGCCGCATCCCTGGAATTGTTCCAGGACAGCTTTGAGCTACCTGGTCTAGTGGAAGGTATCTCTGACCATGATGGGTGGGGTTTGAAACTAGATGATCCCTTCCAACGCAAATCATTCTATGATTCTATGATAATAAATTCTAAATGATTTTACCAATACCCTCATGAACTGGCAGTATCTCCTCTCCCAGTACTGACAAGATGAAGTTATTGACTCATACAGATTCTGTTTGCAGAAGTCCTGGAGCCCGTTCTGATTCTTCTGGTGCAGATGTGTACACAGAGCCCTGGGAGAGCTCCATGCTCTCTTGTGCTCCCCGGGGCTTGTTGTGTACAATCAGTCTCATGGACTTTGTGTGACATAAAACTGAAAATGATTTAGTGCCACTGCTGGTAGCTGGACTCCTCAAGGACACTTCTGCCTTCCACCTTCCTCTGGACAGTGCTGTGCCTGACCCCTGGGAGGCAGACACTTCAGGATCCTTCCTAATTTAAGCAAACATACATACACTCATAGCTCAGTTCTGTCAGGATTTCTCAATATATTTACCTAAGATAAGTACCTAGTGTGAGGACCCACCCATCAGGGGAAGGAAGCTCCTGAGAATTTATTAAGAAAAATACATTATTTCTTCAGAAAAATGCATACTGTAACATTTTGCACCATGCTTCAGATGTAAAACAGGGTCTGCTAAAATGTTCACATTTCTTCTCCTGCTTAGCTAGATTGCCAGAGTTGTCACTCCATGTGTTATCATAGTGAGATTCCACCTGTCTGTGTTATTGGTGATTTAGGATCAGGGTAAATTAACAGTAGAAATGTTACATTATTGACTACTTGTGGGGTGACAAACCACAGCTGGGAGTGTTTTCCATGGCATCTTATGCCCTGTATTTGCTTGTGGATCCTTATGTGAGAGTTGTATTAATGTCAACAACTAGTAGAAGTCACCTTGATCTGTATAAATGCTTTGCTATGGCTGGAGTGGAGTTTGTAGTGTGAAATACACTAACCTGGTGTGTATTTTAGGTTGCTGCACAAGAAACCAGCTTGGAGTTTCGTTTGTGCTGTCAGCAGTTTGATGGTTTTAACAGGCTGTATCCAGGATAAAACGCCTGTGTGATGAAAGCTGTCTCTGGAGATTCCTCTCTGAACACCCAGGAATTCATTCTCCCTTACACTAAACTTTTTACACCATCTGAGCAGTGTAACTAGGCATGTTTGTATTCTCTGTGCAAGGCCTGCTTGAAAGATGAAAATGCTGTGGCAAGATATCCCTGTGTAATGAGTAATCCTTGTTTCCAAAGGCCATTCAGGGTGAACGTGAGGCTGCTCTAACCTTCAGCCTTCAAATACGGGACACAAAACCTGCTTTTGGCTACCTTTCCCCCCTGTTATATCCCTACTTCACATGCCCTTAGATATTGCAAGAATGAGGGTGTCAGCCTCATTGAGCCTTCATTCTGTATTTGAAAGAAAAAAATCCACTTGTTCAGGAAAAAGGAGAAAAGGGGAAGGGGAGGAAGGGGGCAACACTGGATGGCCACCAGGCTCTTACGGTATAAAAGTCTGACCATGAGGTTTTGTCATGTGTGGATTCCTCATAATCTATGTCAGTAACTGCTGAGCATCTAATCACTACAGCCAGTCACTAAAGGCTTAGTGTCTGGCTGTAAAAATGTACTGAAACTGGTGCAGATAGGTTTATCTATCCTTCTGATCTGTCCCTCAGTGGATCTAACACAGGTGGGGCAGTCTTGCTACACCAATTCAGTTACATCTCTGTCCTTTCACCATCTTTACAGTACAATAGCCAGGAATAGCATATTACTTGGTAAAGTTGGATCAGTAGTTAAGGCGATACTATGTTATAAGACCTTCAGATAATTTAGTGATGACTCTGTTATTCAAACATTTCTGTGTTTGAGGCAGTGAAGACTGGAAATGCAGCATGCAGCAAAGGGCAGCAGTGATACAGAGCCTAACTCCCCTGGTACAAAAGCAGATGTAGGCATTGAGAGGCCTTTTAGGTATTGAAACCCAACATGATTCAGGGTCCTAACTCACTCAGGCATGTCTTTAAACTCTTAGCATTGTGAAACATATAGGGGGCTACTTTTGAATTAAGGACATTGAAAATAATGTCCAGCTGAAAGAAGAAGTTTCCTCCATTTATGGACAGCCAACTAGGATATTCTCATCATGTTTTAAGCTTTGTTGAAGCCCTGCTGTGAACCTCTGTGTAGTTTTGATCTCAGTGCAACACAGAAACAACCAGATTTTAGTACCTATTGTGTCAGATGGGATGATGTTACTTCAGGGCTGAGTGTGATTTCATTTTTAGTGCTGCAGAAAAATCTAATGTCAAACAGAGCAGTAGAATGTCCTTACCTAAACTATATCATCTGTTCTCTAGCTGTCTAAGAGATTTGCTGATCACCCTAATAAAAATAAACCATCTCAATGCTGTTGGTGAGTCACAGAAAGTATCTAAGTTTATTTACTCTATTGATTTAGAAATCCCACTTTCAACAAAAGAGATAAATGCCCTGTGGAGAAAAAGACACCCATTTATGCAGCTGCACAAGGAAGTGGTCACAGAATGGCCCCAGGTACAAAGCATCTGTATGAATCCAGTCTCATGCTGCATAAACGCCATGTGAAAGGCTTTGCTGGAGCTGTAGACCAGATTACAGGCAGGGTACAAGGTAACACAGGCAGGAGCAGGGAAGGCATGTTTATACCATATCCCTTCTAAGAGCATGGCATACTGTAGGCAAAACTTAGAAGCATGTTCAGAAGGCTTCCTGCTACTGTAAAAGCTCAACCAAAATAATGCCAGGACAGTCTAATAATAGACAAAAGCCACGTTAAGGTCTAATTCTGGTGTTGATTGCTAACTGGTGAAAATGAAGAGGTTGTGATCATGCATTTCATTCTTGTAGACTCTCTCTTATGTTACAAATTGGTGTGACATGAGATTAGGAGAGTCCTGGAAAGTAAATACCCACTAATACCTCATTATGAACTATTAGACATATATTCGGATTGGTTTAAGCTGAGAGGACAGCTGGTCAACAGTGGTTTAAAGAAGTAAGCAAATGCTACAAAATATATCCAGCATCTTCTCTGCATCTAACAGGCATTCAGGGGTTGTTATCTGTTGTCTAATATTACTCTATCAACTTATTTAGAAGACTTAGTGTCAGAGGCTCTCCTCAAATAATTAGCCTGCACTAAAGCCAGCCCCCTTCCTGGCTCCCACTTCAATTTACTGAATATGCAGTTACTTTAATTTTGTGGCATTAGGCCTTTGTTATTTTAATATTTGTGTTTGCTTTCTTTTGTATTTAAGAGTAGAAAAACTATTTAAAAGACTCCAAAATGTAACAGAAATGTCTGTTACAGGGTGTCACTTACAATAGCTGTGTAGTTAATGTAAGATCAATACAAGAAATCACCTTTCCAGACTTACAACCTCAGCATGGGAAAATGCAAGGTTGTACACTGAGGAAGAAATAAATACAGTCTTATAGATAAGAAACTGACTATTTCAGGGGTACTAATGACTCAGAGACATTTAGAAGACATAAGAATAAGATGAACATACTAAATTAAAATAAATGTGGAGAAACAGAAAAATAGCACATAGATTTAAGAAGATTAGATGACTTGCATTTGACTTGTTGCAACTGATTCCGAGAGTCATGGATAGATTTGATGTTCACAGCAGATCAGTGAAGCAGAAACACACTCTGTATTAAGGTCCAAGAATTCTGTATTACAGCAAAGGAGGGAATGATTTGTATCATCAATATAAATTTTACAGTGTTAAAGGTGCAAGTTTAAGTTGTCATATGTCATACACGTCATATTCTCTTTATGTGGCCCTAGTATACACCATGGATGCTGTCAAATACTTAATATGTGTGACTACTTGGAATTCAGTGTAATAAATCTCAAGCTAAATCCTTTCAGCATAACAAAAGACAACTGTTCAGTCTGCACGACTGGATTTAAGAAATTTTTTGAATAGCTCAATGTAACTTCCTTCTGTTTATCCATACTAAGGCATTCCATTTTTGCATTATCCTGAAATCACTCTCAATACCAGCTGAGATTTAGATAAAAAGTGAAATCAGGTTTATTTGACTAAATTTCAAGTTTAAGAAAACAGCTACTGAATTTAAAAAATAGATGCAAAGTTAAAACTCAGTTCATTAACTACCTGCATTTGGATATTCCTAAAGTGCCCCTCTGTTCCACTCAGTTATGGACTTAAAGGACACAGTCATAGCCTGCTGGAGCCAGATGTGATCCCCCAGATGCAGTGGGAGCCACACTCCTCTGAGTTTGTGTCCTCTAAATCAGAATCTCTCACCCAGAGCAAGACATTTCCTCTCAAGTTCTAAAGTGCAGTGTTAATGCACCGCAGAGAAATGTCTGAATTCCACAGTCTTGATAAATAATTTAATTAGGTTATCAATTTATGGGCTGGTCATGGATGAACAAATGCCTGACACAGATCAGGTATTTGAAATGAAACCTTGTGCTGGGTGACCTAGCTGGAATTACACACCAAACTTGATTCATTCAAGAATGCAACTATATCCCTGCATTACAAACTGGTTTGTGACCAAGTGTTGAGTAATTTCTGAGTTTCCATGAGTCTAAACACATAAACTTCCTGGAACACAAAATTCAGAAGCAACTTGAACCGTTGTAGAGTTAAGATAGCTCATTACTAGCTTTAAATAGGGACTAGCACCAAGAAAAACTTCAGGAAAATTTAGGTTATATTGGCTGTTTGGAGATAATCCCAGAGATTGGTCTCTTCAGTCTTGTGTACAAAACTCCAGTCACTGGAAGCTGAGCCTACAGAAATTTATATTAAAAATTAAGTTCATATTAGCTGTCAGGAAACTTAACCCTTTAATCAACTTTCAAACTGCCTTACAAGACTTTTCATCCCTGCAAGTTCTATGCTCACAAACACAGCTGTGGGACATGATGCAGGAAGTAATTCTGAGAAATTATATATCCTGGATTAAGCAAGGAATCACATGAGATGGTCACAATAAGCAAGCCTATACCAGGAAACTTAAAAACACATCCCACTTGCTAAGTGTGGGCTTTCACTTTGCCAAATCCAGGGTCTTCTATGGGAAAAGATACAGACATGCACAGAAAGGAAAACAGGCATGTAGTCCCTGCCTGGCTAATCATGGGACTCAGTTTCTGGACTGTACTGCAGCAAGTGCCAGTGGAGAAGTATAGATACAGCCACTACTCTCTCCACATTTGTGTGTTTCAAAACATGTTTCAAAAGATTTTCCCCTCCCCTCCATGTGGTGGTAGTAAACATAATCCAGACCCTCTGTGGTCAAAATGATTAACTAATCTTGTAACATTTAAACAAGGATTCTAATAGCATCATCCTCCAGACCTTTGAAACTTTCTTGAGTGGCTGATCAGCCTTGGAGCCAGAGCTCAAAACATCCAGAGTCCAGAGCCAGTGAAGGGTGCAGGAGCAGGTTGCCTTGCGCCCATCATGACTGGCACATCTGTTCTGATAAAAGAAGGGCTACGGAGATGAAACATGGCATTTAAGTCCATCTTATTGTCCTTTGTCTCCCCAGTCCTTAAATATACTCCTTCTTACATTTCATTTTATCCTTTATAAATTTACTTAGAAGTTTTGACTGCAAATACTCCACGTTAAAAAAAAAAAAAAAAAAAAAAAAAAAAAA